>CAUYTI010102904.1:0-18232 GCA_963575145.1 Galago senegalensis
GGCGGGCGCCTGTGGTCCCAGCTACTTGGGAGGCGGAGGCAAGAGACTCGCTAGAGCCCAGGAGTTGGAGGTTGCTTTGAGCTGTAATGCCATGGCACTCTACCCAGGGGGACAGCTTGAGGCTCTGTCTCAAAAAAAAAAGAAAAAAACCACTAAAGACAACTGATCAGCAAAAATGAAGATGATATCCAACACCAAAGATAAGCAAAAAAAAAAAAAATTCCTCACAAAATCAGCCTTCAGCCCTGTGGCTGCAGTTTGGACGACCCTAGTAGATAAAAAAACTGAAAAGTAAGTTCAAATATTAACCTAAAATATCTTATTTCTGTGTTGGATTTGCATCTGCACTTTAATCTAATTGTTCCCTGTTCTAAGTAGCAACGTACAATTGTCAGAGAGGTCAGGATGCAGTGTGTACTGTGGGAGGAACCAAGCAGAACTCAGAAAGCCGCAGTCTTCAATTCATCTTCCTACTTAGCTACCCCTAACTTCCTGCCCCTACCTCACGAGAGACTAGTTGCAGGGCTGAAGCAAAAATCCAAATACCAGCATACCAGTTCTTCAGTAAAGGTGGAACAAGACATTTCAGCAATGAAACATATGCTGATACCCTGTGCAATTAGGATAAGATATGTTGATGTGGCCATGACATGCAGGTTATCATTTCAAGGAATCTCATATTATAACAACAGTTAAATGACAACTTTTTTCAGAGTATCTGAGGATGAAGACTATGTTTCCTTTTATAGTATTTACTGGGGGTTGGGCACATTTTTAGGATAAAAACCCAAAGACCATGGGACTATCCTCTGCACAGTCTTTTTTTTTGAGACAGAGCCTCAAGCTATTCCCCTGGGTATAGAGTGCCGTAGTATCACAGCTTACAGCAACCTCCAACTCCTGGGCTCAAGTGAGTCTCCTGCCTCCGCCTCCCAAGTAACTGGGACCACAGGCACCCGCCACAATGCCTGGCTATTTTTTGGTTGCAGCTGTCGTTGTTGTTTGGTGGGCCCAGGCTGGATTCGAACCCTCCACCTTAGGTGTATGTAGCTGGTGCCTTAGCCACTTGAGCCACAGGCACCGAGCCCCTCTGCACAATCTTGATCATCTATCAGCTGCTCCAGTGTCACAGCAACAGAAGGGCAGAAACATAAAATAATAGACAATGCAGAAATAGGCTTCACCTAAGTTCAGTAAGTACCACTTGGGTAGCTGATAATGGGAGCAGACTCACATTCTCCAAAATGTTTGGGAGTTTCTTTGTTCTGAATGTGTACTTACTTACAGAACCCATTTATAGAATAACAAGTGGGTCAAATACTGTTTCTTAGTTATCTGTGGTATCAGTGGCACTGTGGTATTTGTTGTAATGGAATATGACAGGTATTTCTGGTCCTGACACACTGGTTAGTTAACTAGAAGGTCCATGTAGTCCTAGCTTTCAGATGGTTCCCAAGCTCTCTACCCAGGTAATGCTTTTAAATGAAAATGCAGGACAAACCGCAAACTGTGGGTCTCTGAGCTCGGCTGCATTTTTCCAACAGCACATACTGCATCTTGACCTCTCGGACAACTCTAAGTGGCTACTCAGAACAGGGAACAACAAAGTACAGATGCAGGGCAGTGCCTGTGGCTCAGTGGGTAGGGCGCCAGCCCCATATACCGAGGGTCCTGGCTTCAAACCTGGCCTCGTCAAACTGCAACATAAAATAGCCGGGCATTATGGTAGGCACCTATAGTCCCAGCTACTTGGGAGGCTGAGGCAGGAGAATCACCTAAGCCCAGGAGTTGGAGGTTACTATGAGCTGTGACGCCATGGCACTCCACTGAGGGCAACAAAATGAAACTCTGTCTCTAAAAAAAAAAAAAGTACAAATGCAAATCCAGCACAAAAATAAGAAGAAAAATCATAGCCTCTGCTTTCTGGATGGTGACAGAAGTACCATCTTATGCAAAAAGAACAGCGCATATGGTTCAGACTCTGAACTGCAGGTGCCTTAGGGTTTGCACAGCTAATACCTAACCATCTAATAGATTTTCAGTAACATTTACCAGATATTAATGACAAACAGGGAGAATAGGGACACACTGGATATTGTGACTTGGGGCAGTTACTGTGGCTGGCCCTGTCCAATCCCACACATTCTCCAGTACCACTCATCTGGAGAATCTGTTCTGGATGCCAGCTGCTATTTTCTCTCCTTCCCAAACAGATACAGCTTGGTCTGTAGCTGCACTGCCCCACGATAAGGAGAATTTTCGCTTGACACCTAATTCCCCATAGGGCTCTATCTCCTTCTATCAGTAACAAAAGCCAGTGGGGATAGAAAATTGTTAATTGTAATTTCTCAAAACCTTTCAGAAATAAACTTTTCCTTTATTCTCACTCTCAAGGTTTTCAACTAGCCTACCGCAGGGCTTGAGGGGTGTTAAAGTTAGGACGAGACTCAGCCACACGCTCCTCCTCTTCCGGGCCATCATCTTCCAAGTTGGAAAATCCCATCTCATCTTGGAACTGTGGGCAAAGGAATAGGAAGGTTTTTCAGGAGAATGACCCTATGAACATCACTCCAGCAGTGACAAGGGAAAGTGAAAACTACCATTCACAAGACTTGAGTGATGATACCCAGAAAAAACCTTCATTAGACATTCTCACATTGAGACTTCAACAACTCCATGACTATTATGCCAGAAAAAAAGTCTCTCAATCAGCAAACTTATAATAATAAGGATAGAGTATATATAACTCAAAATAATCAATCTAGGCTCGGCGCCTATGGCTCAAGCGGCTAAGGCGCCAGCCACATACACCTAAGGTGGCAGGTTCAAATCCCCAGCCTGGGCCTGCCAAACAACAATGATGGCGGCAACCAAAAAAAAAAAAAAAATGGCCAGGCGTTGTGGCGGGCGCCTGTAGTCCCAGCTACTTGGGAGGCTGAGGCAGGAAACTCGCTTGAGCCCAGGAATTGGAGGTTGCTGTGAGCGTGATGCCATGGCACTCTACCCAAGGGGATAGCTTGAGGCTCCGTCTAAAAAAAAAAAAACAAAAAAAAAACAAAAATAATCAATCTCTTCAATCTTTTTTGTTTTTTGAGACAGTCTGATTTTGTCCACCTTGGTAGAGCACAGTGGCCTCATCACAGTTCACAGCAATCTCAAACTTTTGGGCTCAAGCCATCCTCCTGCCTCAACCTCCCAAGAAGCTTAGACAACGGTCACCCACTACAATGCCTGGCTATGTATAGAGACGGGGTCTCACTCTTGCCCAGGCTGGTATCAACCGCTGAAGCTCAAGTGATCTACCCCCTCGACCTCCCAGAGTGCTGGGATTATAGGTGTGTGACACCACACCCAGCATGATAAATCTCATTTTGGGGGGGGGGGTGTTGTTTGTTTTGTTTGTTTTTTGAGACAGAGTCTCATGTTGTTGCCCTCAGTAGAGTGCCGTAGCATCACAGCTCACAGCAACCTCCAGCTCTTGAGCTAGGGCGATTCTCTTGGCTCGGCCTCCCGAGTTGCTGGGACTACAGGCACCTACCACAATGCCTAGCTATTTTTGTTGCAGTTGCCACTGCTGTTTTAGCTGGCCAGGGCTGGGTTCCAACCCATCGCCTTTGGTATATGGAGCCGGCGCCCTACCCACTGAGCCACAGTCGCCACCCATGATCAATCTCTTAAACAGAAATATCTTTATTTTATTTCATTTTTTTGGAAACAGAGTCTCACTATGTCACCCTTGGTAGACTGCCATGGCATCACAGCTCACAGCAACCCCAAACTCTTGGGCTTAAGAGATTCTCTTGCTTCAGCCTCCCAAGTAGCTAGGACTACAGGTGCCTGCCACATAGCCTGCTATTTTTGTTGTTACTGTTGTTGTCATTGTTATTTTAGTAGGCCCAGACCAGGTTCAAACCCGCCAGCCTTGTTGCATGTGGCCTAGCACCCTAACCACTAAGCAATGGGTGCCTAGTCCAGAAATATTTTTTTTCTTTTTAGAGACAGAGTCTCACTTTGTCACCCTCAGTATAGTGTCATGGCATAACAGTTCACAGCAACCTCCAGTCTTGAGCTTAGCCGATTCTCTTGCCTCAGCCTCCCAAGTAGCTGGGACTACAGGCGCCTGGGACTACACAACACCCGGCTATTTTTTTGTTGTAGTTTGGCCAGGGCCAGGTTCGAACCCACCACCTTCGGTATATGGGGCCAGTGCCCTACTCACTGAGCCATAGGCGCCACCCCGGATATATCTTTTAAACTGGGTGTAGTAGTGTGCACCTAGTCCCAGCCTCTCAGGAAGCTGAGGCAGGAAAGTTACTTGAACCCAGGTATTCTGGGCTGGGTAATCTAGCTGGGGTAATATTGCAAGACCCTATCTCAAAAAAACCAATAAACAAAAATATCTCTCAAGAGATAAATTTATGAAAAGGTAACTACTTGTTCTCAGAATAGTCTCAGATTAGTTTACAATCTTTAAAGACACACCAAGCATAATAGGGAAGGCCATCAAAACTTTTCATGGAAAAATTTCTAATAACCTCCGTATGAATATTTAAGAGTTTAGACTCAGCACCTGTAGCCAACCACATACACCAAGGCTGGCGGATTCAAACTCAGCCCGGGCCAGCTAAACATCAGTAACAACTGCAACAACAACAAAAATAGCTGGGTGGTGTGGTGGGCGCCTGTAGTCCCAGCTACTCGGTAGGCTGAGGCAAGAGAATCACCTAAGCCCAGGAGTTGGAGGTTGCTGTGAGCTATGACAGCACAGCACTCTACCAAGGGCGACATAGTGAGACTGTCTCAAAAAAAAAAAAAGAGTTCACTAGTTGGTAAATTTCTCTTGTCACCATATTCTTTCCTAGGAAGACTAAAAGGATAACTGGCTCAATCAGAGACCAAAGGACAAATCTTACTGGAAAATCTACTTTTACTATCCCATGTTGTCCCTTAAGGATCATTACTCACAGTTTCAAACAGCTCTTCCATCAGTTCATTCACTTCCTTTTCTGCAAAAAAGCCAAATAGTATGTTGTTGGCATAAATTAGTTTCATCTTGTAATAAGGAATTCTATGAAGACATTGTATGCTTGTTTTCTACAACATATCGGACAAAATCATATCTATCCTTCGTTCGAGAGGATACCGGGAAAAGTGAGGTCTCAGAGAACAGAGGTCTTTTCATGGAAGTCCCAAGAACACACATGCAAGGTCCTGCCCATGGTGACTCAGCTTTTAGGAATCTGTAGAAACTTAACTTCCTGGGACCTGGAAACTAACATTTACTTCTGCTTTTGTAAAAGCCCAAGCCCACCTTCTCCAGCTCAATTCAAACTGACAAATGAGAAGGCTACCTGTGGATAAAGAGCCCCTGACTGGAGATAAAAGGGAAAAGATGGAGCCAATCAGGGAGCCCAGCCATTTTTGAACTCTAGTCCACTGTGGCTCCATCAGCTGAAATAAAGCCCTTCCTCCAAATCATGGTATTGTTTCTCTCCATCAGGCCTCATCTTCCTGCAACACATTCATTGACTGGAAAACATTTATGGAACAACAACTTTGCCTCAATCCCTGTTCTAGATGCTTGCAATAGATGAGAGAACAAGAACTACAATTTAGACTTTACCTAGCAAACGCAAACAGTGTAACCTAATCATTTGTACCCTTATATAAATCTGAAATTTAAAAAAAAATTTTTCTTTATAATGAAATGTAACAAGGGAGAGAGCTAAAAAATAAAGGCTAGAATCCAGAGGAAGGTAATGTAGGAGATAAGAGGTCTGGACACTGTGGTATTTGGAGATCTGAAGAAACCTCCTAGCATGTTTCTAATAGAAAAGAAAAAACTGGCTCGGCGCCTATAGCTCAACCGGCTAAGGCGCCAGCCACGTACACCTAAAGTGGCGGGTTCAAATCCCCAGCCCGGACCCGCCAAACAACGATGGCTGCAACCAAAAAATAGCCGGGCGTTGTGGCGGGTGCCGGTGGTCCCAGCTACTTGGGAGGTGGAGGCAAGAGACTCGCTTGAGCCCAGGAGTTGGAGGTTGCTGTGAGCTGTAATGCCACGGCACTCTACCCAGGGGGACAGCTTGAGACTCTGTCTCAAAAAAAAAAAAAAAGAAAAAACTTGGGAAAAGAAACTTCTTTTAACTTTTAACTTTTTGACTACAAACGACACCTAAGATGTTGTTCATTTTGCCAATACAAATAGAAAGCTTTACAAAATTATGAATAAGGATCGATATTTCTTTTTTTTTTGGCTGGGGCTGGGTTTGAACCCACTACCTCCAATATATGGGGCCAGCACCCTACTCCTTTGAGCCACAGGCACCACCCAAGGATCGATATTTCTTACTATTACAAACATTACATTTTGATGATAATGAACCGTATGGGAAGGGATGTTGAGATCTGCTCGCCTCAGCTGGCATTTCCTTTCTGAGCAATCCCCTCTTTAGTCAAAGGGTTGACACGTATACTTGGGAATAAATTATCCTTTTTTTGTGCAACAAAAGACAAACAGGAGAAACATAAAAAGTCCACTTGGATTCAATAAGGAAAATGTTAACTGAGAGGTGTTCAAGACTTGAACACACCATTTGCAGAACCCATGAGCTGTCACTGCAGGTGTCCAAATAGAGATTAAAGAGCCACAGTGAAATTATAAACAAATTTTGAAGTGGGAGAAAAATATATGACCACATGGAACTTTTAAAACCATGATTCTTGGCTCGGCGCCTATAGCTCAACCGGCTAAGGCGCCAGCCACGTACACCTAAGGTGGCGGGTTCGAATCCCCAGCCTGGACCCGCCAAACAACAATGACAGCTGCAACCAAAAAAAATAGCCGGGCATTGTGGCGGGCGCCTGTGGTCCCAGCTACCTGGGAGGCGGAGGCAAGAGACTCGCTTGAGCCCAGGAGTTGGAGGTTGCTGTGAGCTGTAATGCCATGGCACTCTACCCAGGGGGACAGCTTGAGGCTCTGTCTCAAAAAAATAAATAAATAAATAAATAAAACCATGATTCTTCTATGTTTTATTTTTTTTTAAAAATTCTGTTAGCCAGGCAAGTTGACTCACACTTCTAATCCTACCACTCTGGGCAGCTGAGGCAGGTGGATTGTCTGACTTCAGGAGTTCGAGACCAGCCTGAGCAAGAACAAGACCCCATCTCTAAAAATAGCCAGACTTTGTGGCAGGCTCCTGCAGTCCCAAGTACTTGGGAGACTGAGGCAAGAGTACTGCTTGAGCCCAAGAGTTTGAGGTTGCTATGAGTTATTATACCATGGCACTCTACTGAGGATGACAAAATGAGACTCTGTCGCAAAAATAAAATAAATAAATAAATAAATAAATAATAAAATTTTTCTCATCCATATAAAGAGTCCTTTTAAAGGATTATAATCAAATATCATAATATAGGACATAAAAGGATAAGGAGTAGGAAAAAAATAAAAATTCTACCCTACTTTTCACTTATGACTACAAATCTCTATGACTCGAAAGAGAGCCTTTCATCTGAATATCTCAAAAAAGTACACTATTTGATTAGCAAATATTGCCACCAGCGCTACATCAATGAACAACAAAAATCCCAGCACTCAGCTCAGCGCCCATAGCACAGTGGTTACGATGTCAGCCACATACACAGAAGGTTGCAGGTTCGAACCCGGCCTAGGCCAGCTAACCAACAATGATGACTGCAACAACAACAACAAAAATTGCCAGGCGTTGTGGTGGGTGTCTGTAGTCCCAGCTACTTGGGAGGCTGAAGCAAGAGAATCACTTAAGCCCAAGTTTGAGGTTGCTGTGAGCTGTGATGCCACAGCACTCTACCAAGGGCAACTTAGTGAGACTGTCCTCTCCCCACCCCCACCCCCCCGCAAAAAAAATCCCAGCACTCTGGGAAGCCAAAGCCAGAGGATCCTTTGAGCTCAGGAGTTTAAGACCAGCCTGAGCAAGAGTGAGACTCCACCACTACTAAAAATAGAAATACTAGCTGGGCACTGTGGCAGGTGCCAATAATCATAGCAACTCAGGAGGCTGAGGCAGGAGGATTACTTGAGCCCAGGAGTTTGAGGTTGCTATGAACTATGATGATGTAATGGCACTCAACCCATGATTCCGTCTCAAAAAAAAAAAAAAAGACTTCCTTTGGTTTCTGTGACACTAGCTCTTCCTGGTTTTTCTTATTATTTCCCTAGATCCACATTCATTGTTTTCTCAAAGCCTAAATCCTCAAGCCTTTTCATTCTATACTTGTTCTTTGAGTCCTGGTGCTTTCTTTTCTTTTCTTTTTTTTCCGGTGGGAGGGGACCTCACCTCAAACTCTTTGACTCAAATGATCTTCTGTTTCAGCCTCCCAAGCAACTGGAATTACAGCCACCATGCCTAGTTTTTTCTACATTTAGTACAGACAGGGTCTCTCTCTTGCTCAGGCTGTTCTTTTTTTTTTTGAGACAGGAGCCTCAAGCTGTCCCCCTGGGTAGAGTGCTGTGGCATCACAGCTCACAGCAACCTCCAACTCCTGGGCTCAAGCAAGTCTCCTGCCTCAGCCTCCCGAGTAGCTGGGACCACAGGTGCCCGCCACAACACCTGGCTATTTTTTAGTTGCAGCCGTCATTGTTGTTTGGCAGGCCAGGGCTGGATCGAACCCGCCACCTTGGGTGTATGTGGCTGGCACCTTAGCCACTTGAGCCACAGGTGCCGAGCTGCTCAGGCTCTTGAACTCCTAAGCTCAAGCAATCCACTCACATCAGCCTCTTAGAGTGCTAGGATTACAGACATGAGCCACTGCAGCCGGCCCCTGGTGCTTTCTTTTTGATGCTTCCTCTAATCCTAATTATCATGTCAAAATAAAAGGAAAATATTCATAAAGGAAATGGTATTCAAAATAAATGGAAAATATTCATAGAGGAAATGGTATTCTAATCTTAAAAATATAACGAAAGATGCAATAAAGCGGTGAAATACAATGTATTTCATGTTCCTATCATGTTCAAATTCCTATCATGTTCACTTAATTCTCTTGTTACAAAGCGCTGCATTATTTAGGTATGTAGTAAATATTGTTGGATACACAGAAAGCTCTCTCCATAAGCTGGTTAAGAGTCTGCACCTTAACCTCCTCCAACACCGTGTATACAATTCCAGCACAAAGTCACCCCAACACTCAGTAAAAATCAGTGATTCCTCAAATATGTTTTTCATGCATGATTAGCACACTAGCCAACAATATACTTTTTTAAAATAAATGATTCAAGCCAAGTTATCATAATTGTTTTCCATGCTGCCAGTCTTGCTCTCTTTACCAATTAAATCAATATATTAAACTGGAATTAAATCAAAGTGATATTTCTTTTTTTTGTTTTTGAGACAGAGTCTCACTTTGTCGCCCTCAGTAGAGTGTCATGGCATCACAGCTCACCACAACCTCCAACTCTTGGGCTTAAGCAATTTTCTTGCCTTAGCCTTCCAAGTAGCTAGAACTATAGATACCTGACAGAATACCCAGCTATTTTTAGAGACGGGGTTCTCACTCTTGCTCAGGCTGGTCTCCAACCCATGAGCTCAAGTGATCAGCGCACCTTGGCCTCGCAGAGTGCTAGGATTACAGGCGTAAGCCACTGCAAAGTGATATTACTAAAATCCACGTTGGTACCTATCTATTTCTGGCTTAAAACTCTTTGAGAACTTAAAGATCCTCCATGAAACTTCTAAACACTGTCTTATCTTTTCTACTACCACTCACTCACACAGGAACACTGAAGTACTCACCATTCCACAAACAAACTCTTGGTCTCAATTCCACACTCTGCATCTTCTTCTTTTTATACCATCACTCTCCATCCCCATTCACCAAAAATCTCTCACTACTCCTTCACTGCTCCTTCAAAACTAAGCTAGAATCTCTCATACATTGCCTAAGTTCTCCTACCCCACTCCACACACATATCACACACTATAAGATGACATTTATATACAAAACCTATTATAGATTCATGTCCTTATTTGGGTGCCTAAATAAATAAAAATAATAATTAAAATATAACAAAAACCTATTACACGACTTACTCCTCTGTATTTTGGGGTTTGTTGTTGTTGTTGTTTTAGAGTCTCAAGCTGTCACCCTGGGTAGAGTGCTCTGGCATCACAGATCACAGCTCCAACTATTAGGCTCAAGGGATCTGCTTGCCTCAGTTTTTCTATTTTTACTAGAGATGTGGTCTCGCTCTTGCTCAGGCTGGTCTCGAACCTATGAGCTCAAGCAATACGCTGGCCTCAGCCTCTGAGAGTGCTAGGATTACAGGCGTGAGCCACCATGCCCAGCCTACTCCTCTGTATTCTAACTTTTTCTGTTTATATCCCCCTACTAAGCTGACTTCTTACGGGGTAGAGGCCATCTCTTATTCATCTGGGTATTTTAAACATAAAATAGTTTGTGTTTTATCACAGCCAAATAGTAAGGATTCAATACATTAGTGTGACATGTACAAATGAATAACTAACTGTTGGCTTTCTGCATGTATGCCTAAATTTAAGCAATTATAGAAAGAAATAGGAAGAAGACACTTAAATATCTCGACTTGGATGGACTGCAAACTTGACCCCCCCAAAATCTACAAAGTAAACACAGGCAGATGTAGAGCAGGCAAGAGCAGGACTCTTAATACACAGACTCACTAGTAATTCTCACCGCCCGGTCAGTACGGAAATCTTCTGTGTCTGGTTCATCAGGATCTTCCAGGAAATTATATTCTGGATCATCATCATCATCTGCTTCATCTAGGGAAAAAAATATTTTAGATACTATCACCAAATCTCAATTCCTACCTCTAAGTGGAAATGTAAGATTTTCAGCACCATAAGAACATAAGAAACTGTTCCAATAAACTATACTTATTCTTAACAGTGCTTTGTTTTGAGACAGAGTTCCACTCTATAGTCCTGTCAAGAGTGCAGCAGCATCATCAGAGGTCACAGCAACCTCAAACACCTGGGCTCAAGTGATCCTCCCACCTTAGCTTCCCCAGTACCTGGGACTATATGGCCCCCACCACAATACCCAGCTATTTTTTGAGACGGGATCTCACTCTTGCTTAGGCTGGTCTCAAACTCCTCAGCTCCCAGCAATCTACCTGCCTTGGACTCCCAGAGTGCTAGGATTACAAGTATGAGCCACCTCTCCAGCCAGATGTTTTAATTTCTTTTTTTTTTTAGGATCACAGAATTTTTTTATTTCAACATATTAAGGGGCAATCACAGAATTTTATAGGGAACATTAAGCACTATATATGCCATTAAATGTGAAAGAGAATATAAACACAATATATAAAAAAGAAATTTATAGAGCCTAGAATATTTCCCAGGTTATAACTGAAGACATGTAGCATTTAAAGCTGAGAGATGAAAGTACAAATATCAGGCTTAGATATTCAGAAACTATTAATATCACTTGTTAATGAGATCATGAATTCAGTTCTCATACATATGACTTGGAGTAATCATTGCTGGAAATGCAGTCTCTTAACCCCCACTTGGCCAAAAAGAATGGATCTTGAGCCTGGCTATGTCTGATAGGACGGGGTCCTTCTCTGCCAGCAGGAGGAGGAGCACACAGCTAATTGCTCCACACTGGCTTCTGGGAAAGAAATGCTGGCTGTGGACTGGAGCTGATCTCATGGTCTCATCTCTTTGTAAGTAAAGTGTTGCTTCATCTGCTGCTTGACGATGTTGTTTCGCACAGTGGTGATACCAAGGTGCAACAGAAGGGTTTGAACTCTTCCTGGTGACCGACATAGTGATGATCTTTGCTAAACTCTGCACGGGGAGTCCTCCCCTGGTGTTGACACTGAGCTCCTAGTGTTCTGCTTTGCTTTCCTCTTAGGCTTTTTGTTACACTTCTGCTTGGACATTGCTTTATTGTATTTTTTTCTTTTTTTACAAAACCATTGATCGATTTGTTTGTTTGTCATGCCAAATTCAAATGAGAGGGAAAAACTTTCTCGTATTGTGAGATGCTGGTTTAATTTAAACTTTCCCCAGAGAGTGTCCATGAGGGGTTTGCTGACTGATCTTTTCCTGGGATGTTGTTCTTCATCTTCATTTTCCTTTTCTTTTTTCTGCTCCTCTTCTAGTTCTGTTTCTACTTCCTCTTCTTTTTCTCCTCCTTTTCCTTGTCCTCCTCTCTCCTCTTCTCTCCATTTCTGCTTTCTCTTTCTTTTATGCTCACTACAATTCCTATTTGATTGCTCCAGATTTTGATCCCAAGGCATAGCTGGTTGTTTTTGTATAACAAGATCTTCCAGCCTTTGTTGATGTAGGGCCAAGATCGTTTTGCGTGGGGGTCTTTTCTCAGAGGTTCTGTTTGATTTTTAGAGCTAAAAATATTCTCAGCAGCAGATGGTTTTACTTCAGAAAAGAAGTCTTGAATTATCAGGGATTTTTGAAGTATTAGAGCTCTCTTCACCTTAAAAAAATGTTCTTCTCTGGTTTCCAGGACACCATCCTTTCCTGGGTTTCCTTCTAAGTCAGTGGCTGGTCTTTTGAAGAATTCTTTGATGGATCCTTCTCTTTCCCCTTACTCTCCTGGACCTTGGGCTTTTTGAATCACTCAAGGCTACATCCCTGAACCTTTTATCTCCCTTTCCTACAGACCTAATCCAGGTAATCCAATCCTACAGACCTAATCCAGGTAATCCAATCTCAAGGTTCTTAACACCACTGGAATGGAGATCACTTCCAGATTCATGCAATGCCATCTTTACAAATGTTTATAGGGATATATATGCTGGTTTTTTCATAATTCCTAAAATGTCCTATCTACATTTTCTTCACAGCAACATATTCTGTCATGAGATACTATAGTAGAAATGCTCTTAATAATTACCTAGTTCGACCTCCTGCATTTTGCAAATGAGGAAAACTGTAGGGGTTAAGCTGTTTGCTTAAAGGAATATAATTAGTTAGTGTGTCTGAGCCTCTGTCCACTCCAGGGTTCCAGTTTCCTGATTTCCAATGTTGTATCCTTGTCACTGCATCATGTCAGCTGAAAGAAATGTTCCAAATATTACAGCTCCCAAAACCAAGTCCTTATTATTGGTAGGCTTAAGAAACAAATGTGCTTATTTTATATTATTGTTTAAAATTGTCATTACATCATTTCTTATGTAAAAGATCTGAACATACATTTAAATAGCTACTAAAAGAAATCCATGTAAACACTACTCAGATTTAGGAATAATATACTACCAGAATATTTAAGTCTCTACCAGCCATATATCTCTATTTTAATATCTATTGTAAATGTAACCATAATCTAGAGTTGTGTTATACATTTTCTTGTTTTTAAGAAGTGCAGTTTTTATTACATATCCCCAAATTACATGTTTACTTTTATTGGTTATTTTAAAAAATTTTTTATGAATGGAATCATATAGTATCTATATGTTCAGATTACATTCTTCACTCACAATTATATTTTAGAAATTTATTCATATGGATATGAGTTGCTAAAGTCATTCTTTTTTCACTATAATATTATATTCAATTGTATGAAAATATCATAATTTATTTAGCTATTTGTTCCATAGTCATACATTTGAGTAGTTTCTAAATTACGCTGTTATGAACATCATTGCTGCAAACACTCTATCCCATGCCTCGTTTATGTGTGCAGTGGTTGTTCTAGCAGATGCACTTGGGAATGAAATTGATGGGACATAAATCATTTATTCAAAGTGGTAGTGACAATTTACACAGCCACCGTTCCCATTGTTCTATATCATGGAAACCTCTGACATAATTCTATGTTTAAGAAATTTGCCCATGTGTAAACTTCGAATGGTTTCGGCTCTGATACACATTACTGAGAAGGTGAATGTGTTTTCACTTATTTATATGCCATTTCAACTTTTGTGAATGCCACCTTTATCTTTTCTCATTTTTTCATGTTGGGCTATTTGTCTTTTTAAAATTGATTTATGTGTGTATGCCTGGGTAAACTCTTCTTCCACAGTGAAGGACAATATTGCAAATAGTTATAGCCCAGAGGTTAAGTCCATGTTTCGGGGAGGCACAACATATAGCTCTGTAAAGGGCGATCAATGATACATTTTTTTATATATTATTTCATAGTTGAAATAACATTGTAATCTCAATACTGTGCAATATACATATGCCAAAATATTCTAGGCCATTTGAAATGGACATGTGATATTCTTGGAGCAGCAGATCACATGGAGAAATGATTGGTGTTACTTTGCAGAAATTTAAAGAGTCAGTAGATGATTTGCCATCTGTGTTATGTCTGCTGAGGAGGTGATGGTTAAATATGTCAAGGCTAAATTCTTTCAATCTATATTTGAGTGACTTCAGTGAACAAATCTTGCAGCCAACCCAAACTGTTTATGTAATATCACTTAGAAGTAAATATTTGCTGTATTAAACCATTAAAATTGTGAAACTGATTGACTCATGTTGGAGATTTTTTTTACCTATTTATAAATTGTGCTTCATCAAATTTAGAAATTTTGCTTTTTGAAAATCATTATAAAAAAATGCAAGGCATATATTCAGAGAAAATGTTGAAAAACATATGTCAGAAAGAACTATATCCAAGACATATAAGTAACTCTTCAAAATGGTAAGAAATGGACAACCAATTTTTTAATGATAAAATATTTGAGCACTTTCACAACAAATGCACAAATGGTCAATAAACATAAAAAGATTCACAATAATATTAATAATCAGAAGATTTGAATTAAAATCAGATACCACTAGACACATATTAGAATACCTAAAATTAATGAATAATTGTGACACCATATGTTGGCAAGGATATGAAACATTGGAATGCTATTGAACAGCTGGCAAACGTAAAATATGTACAACCACTTTGGAAATCAATTTAAAAGTTTGTTGAAAAGTTATGTAACCATCATAAAACTGTCTGACCCGCAATTCTACCCTTAGGCATATATTCTCATTAGTGAGAAAATATGTACACACAGCTACTTGCCTATGAATGTTCAAAGCACCTTTATTTGCAACAGCCTCAAACTGAAAACAGCTCTAATGTCTATCAACATGTGAATGAGTTAAACATTGTGTTACATCAGGTAATAGAATATTACTAAGCAATATAAAGGAAAGAGCTATTGGTACACACCACAACATGAGTGACTCTCAAAGGTGTTATACTTAGTGAAAGAAACCAGGAAAATGAAGAATCTGCATGCTGAGTGATTCCATTTATAAAAACTTCTAAAAGTTATAATTTAAAATGGCACAAGCTGATGAGTGATTTCTTGAGTATGGAAGAGAATGAAAATTACAAAGAGGACTGAAGAATTTCTGGAGGTAATTGAAACATAGGATAATTGAATCACAGGCTGTTATGATTGTTTGGTTAATTCATAAAAATACATGTTTTAAAAAATTAAATTTATTTTTTTAAGTATGTGCAGTCTATTGTACTTCATTTATATTTAAATTGAAAAAATATATATTTAAACTGAACCATCAAGGTAACTAAAAAACTCTTTGAAGTTTTTTTTATAATTTCTTCAAATTTTTAAGTAAATTTGAAATGCATTCCATCACCCATGATAGTAATTTTCCCTATCCTTACCTAGGAATGTCTCCATTCTTTCCCTTATTTGTTTACTTTTATCAAGGTAAAATATAAATGTATACTTTATCATCTTTACTTTTTTTAAAATTAAATCATAGCTGTGTACATTAATGCAATCATGGGGCACAATGTGCTGGTTTTACACACAATTTGAAATGCTTTCATCAAACTGGTTAACACAGCTTTCACGGCATTTTCTTAGTTATTGTGTTAAGACATTTATATTCTACACCTAGTAAATTTCATACATACCCCTGTAAGATGCACCATAGGTGTGGTCCCACCAACTACTCTCCCTCCACCCATCCTCCCCCCCTTCTCCCCTCCCTCTCTCTTTCCTCTTTTTCTTGGGCTATAATTGGGTTATAGCTTTTTTTTTTCCCAGCTTTTGGCTGGGGCTGGGTTTGAACCCACCACCTCTGGTATATGGGGTGAGCGCCCTACTCCTTTGAGCCACAGGTGCTGCCCAGGGTTATAGCTTTTTGGATACTTTTTCTTCCTTTCTTGAGATACTTTGCTAAGAAGAATATGTTCCAGCTTCATTACTCTTTTTAAGTATACAGTTTAGTAGTATTAAAAAGTTCATATTCTTTTGTTTCCCTTTGTCTTATTCTCCTTCCTTTTCCTAGCCTCTGGTAATTACTAATCTACCCTCTATCTTCATGGCAGCCAGATTTTTGGCCCCCATATAAAAGTGAGAACATGTGGCATTTGTCTTTCTGTGTTTGGCTTATTTCACTTAACATAGTAGCCTCAGGTCCATCCATGTTTTGCAACTGTCAAGATTTTACTCTTTTTTTGTGGTTGATCATCTCTTATCCTGTGTATATACCACATTTTCTTTATGCAGTAATTTGGTGATGGGCATTTAGGTTGATTCCACATTTTGGCATTTGGAATGCAACTGTCTTTTTGATTTATTGATTTCCTTTATTTTAGATATACACCCAGTAGTGGAATTACTGGATCGTATGGTAGTTTTATATTTAGCTTTTTGAAAAACATCCATACTGTTCACCAGAGTGACTGAACTGATTTACGTTTCCATCAACAGTATATGGATTGTCACCATGTCCTCGCCAGCATCTGTTGTTGCTTGTCTTTTTGATACAAGCTATTTTATGCTGGGTGAATTGATATCACATCGTGGTTTTGATTTACATTTCTCTGGTGATAAGTAATTTTGAACATTTTTCCATATACTTGTTGGCCGTTTGTCTTCTCTTGAGAAATATTTGTTTAGATCTTTTGTCCATTTTTTAACTGTGTTAATCGCCCCTGACCTACATTGTGTTGTCTCAACTGGTTATTAATTCCTTATTGGATGGATTGTTTGCAAATACTTTCCTCCATTCTATAGATTTGTCTCTTCACTTAGGTCATTGTTTCCTTTGCTATGAAGATGCTTTTTGGCTTGACGTAATCCCAATGGTCTGATTTTTGTGTTGTGTGACCTCTGTGTTTTTGAGGTCTTATACCAAATACACTTTTCCCAGACCAATGTCCTGAAGTATTTTCCCTATACTTTCTTCCAGAATTTTTATGGGTTCAGGTTTTAGATTCAAGTCTTTAACCCATTTTGCATTGATTTCTCTGTTTGAGAGATAAGGGTCTAGTTTCATCCTTCTGCATCCAGTTATCCAGGTTTCTCAGCCTCATTTATTTTTAAATGCTGCTCTTTCCCTATTGTATTTTTTTAATTAAATCATAGCTGTGCACATTAATCCAATCATGGAGTACAGTGCGGTGTTTTCACATACAATTTGAAATGATTTCATCAAACTGGTCAATATAGCCCTCACAGCATTTTTTTAGTTATTGTGTTAAGACATTTATATTCTACACTTAGTAAATTTCACATGTACCCTTGTAAGATGCATCATAGGTGTGATCCCACCAATTACCTTCCCTCCACCCATCCTCCCCCCTCCCCTCCACGTCCCTCCCTCTCCCCTTTCCCCTTCTTCTTGGGCTATAATTGGGTTATAGCTTTCATAAGAAAGCTGTAAATTGGTTTCATAGTAAGACTGAGTACATTGGATACTTGTTCTTCCATTCTTGAGATACTTTACTAAGAGGAATATATTCTAGCTCCATCCATGCAAACATGTAAGAGGTAAATTTCTATCTTTCTTTAAGGCTGCATAATATTCCATGGTGTACATATATCACAATTTATTGATCCCATTGTATGTTCTTAATGTCTTTGTTGGAAATGAGTTGGTTGTAAATACATGGATTTAATCTACATTCCATTCTGTTCTATTTGTATATGTTTCTGTTTTCATGCTACTACCACTACCACGCTGCTTTGGTTACAATAGTGCTATAGTAAATTTTGAAGTCACGTGGTTTGATGTGTACAGATTTTTTTTGGTATATGTACACCATGGAATACTATGCAGCCCTAAAGAAAAATGAAGACTTTACTTCCTTCATGTTTACATGGATGGAACTGGAAAACATTCTTCTTAGCAAAGTATCACAGGAATGGAAGAAAAAGTATCCAATGTACACAGCCCTTCTATGAAACTAATATATACTTCTCAAATGAAAGAAACAACTTAATTCTAGCACAAGAATATGGGGAGGGGTAGGG
>CAUYTI010102905.1:0-24159 GCA_963575145.1 Galago senegalensis
ACAGAAATGAAAGAAAAAGTATCCAATGTACACAGTCCTTCTATGAAACTAATATATACTTTGCATATGGAAGAAACAACTTAATTCTAGGCCAAAAATATGGGGAGGGGAAGGGGAGGGGGGAAGGGTGGTTGGGTGGTAGGAGGGTATCCAGAAAGATCACCTATATCTGTGTCTAACAAGGGTACAAGTGAACCTTTTTAGAACTAGGATGTTAAGGTTTTGACACAATGACTATGCAAATAACATGAAATTTATGTGAACCAGCTTGATGAAAGTATGTCAAAATGTGCGTGAAGACACTACACTGTACCCCATGTTTGTATTAATGTACACTGCTATCATTTAATAAAAAAAAAAAAAAGAAAAGTAATAAATCAAGACTTAAGTACAGGTGGTCTTTTAAGGCTGTACTAAAAAATGATTGCTTCATTATTTTTCCTTTCTTTTAATATTGCAAGACAAAGTTGTGAGCAATAATTACAGTCAATAGATACACATGTACCAATAGTTTATGTAATCGAGAAGAGTAGGACAATGGCATTTGAAGGGATCACTAGTATAAAATGTTTCCCAACTGCAGAACGGCAGAATGGTAATGCTATCAGTTACGAGCACTACATCATAGATAGAGCGTATTGCCTGCTAATAGTTAGAGACGCAATGGCATCTTTGCTTGCTTTTTACCTTAAAAAAGTGAGGCTTTAACTAGGAAAGATACAGGAAAATAAAGCAATCCATAAATCTAATGCAATACTTAAAATGAAGAGGTTCCAAATACAAATTCTAAGAGAGCAAAGAGATAGTACAGACTTAATTAGGGACTTAACCTTGTGAAGGGCACATACTAAAATGGTCTCAGTCTGTGTTTGCACGCCCTCACTTTCTCTCGCCAAGAGTCCACAAAAACATGAACTAAAAATTACTCTTTTAAATTAAAAATCTAACATTTAAGGAAGTGCAAAGAAAGTTTCTATAAGCAATGCGTATTTCGGAGATGGTCCTAGTAGGTGACCTTGGGGACAGGGTAGATATTCAGTGAGCATTTCTAGATTTGTAACAATTTTAGAACCTGAAGGGATTTTAGATAACTATCGTTTATTGAGGGAATATGAGGAGCCAGACATTTTGTTTAGATTATCTTATCTTATTCTCATATTAGCCCCTGAGGAGGGACTCTTCTTATCACTATTTTAAAAAGATTGGATAAATAAGGGTTGGAGAGGCCAAGTGACTTACCCAAGGAAAGAAGATCTAAGATTTGAAAGCCTCTATTTTAGCGTTTGCCTCTGGGTATCCCTGATTCTAACCCCATTTTCTCAACAAGATAGGGAAAAAAAAAAAAAAAAACCACTGAGGTTTTGAGAAATTAAATATCTAAAGTCACTCAACAAATCCATGACAGATTTGGAGCTGGAAATGGTCTCCTGCTATTATTTCAGAGCACTAACTTTCCTGCCAGTCTGTTTTGAGTTGCTTTTAAGCTGATAGTGTATTGGGCTGGAATTCATGGGGTGTGAGCCTGTAGCCTGCAGGGTGATCTCGGGCAAGTCATTTCACCATGCTGGCTTTCATTTTTCTCATGTTTAATATTAGGACCCATGGCTATCAAGCAAGACTTTCCATTTATAAAATGTTACAGTTCTGTGGGATTTTTTTTGTTGTTGTTGTTTGTTTTGTTTTTTTTGCAGTTTTGGGCCGGGGATGGTCTTGAAACCACCACCTCCAGCATATGGGGCTGGTACCCTACTCCGTTGAGCCACAGGCACCGCCCTATAGTTCTGTGTTTTTGTGGCATATGACGCTACTGTCAATCAATATAACAAATGCTGAAACTACAATCCCCACCTTTGACCCACTTCGTCAGTATAGTATGATTTCCAGAACTGTAGTCCTAGTCTTAGGATTCAGAAAACCTAGATTTAAAACCCAACACCAATTCCCAGTCATGAAACTTTAAAAATTTGCCTAATAGTTCTGAATTTCAGATTGGCTTCTGTGCTGTTGAGTGCAATATAAATTCGTTACTCTATGGACACGGTCTTTGATAATGACATGTCATAGGGAGTAAAGCAGAAAAACACAGATGAAGATGAATTATTGAAGTTCTAGTGGAGGCTGATAAAGCCAGAAATAACGGACTAATATGCCTGGTCTCTCTCCTATTCCTCCCTCTCTTCCTCTCCTGCCCTCTTCATCCTCTTTCTTTTCCCGCCTCCTCTTTTTTTTTTTTTTTTTGAGACAGAGCCTCAAGCTGTCGCCCTGGGTAGAGTGCCATGGCATTACAGCTCACAGCAACCTCCAACTCCTGGGCTCAAGCGAGTCTCCTGCTTCTGCCTCCCAAGTAGCTGGGACCACAGGCACCCGCCACAACGCCCGGCTATTTTTTGGTTGCAGCCGGCATTGTTGTTTGGCGGGTCCGGGCTGGGGATTAGAACCCGCCACCTTAGGTGTACGTGGCTGGTGCCTTAGCCGGTTGAGCTATAGGCGCCGAGCCCCCGCCTCCTCTCTTCTTTTTCTTTCTCCCATGAATCTGATAGAAATAGATGATTTTCCTAGCAAAACAATAACCATGTCTTTATAAGTATCTAAAATCAAATACAGGGTAGGATGCTGATTTGGTAGAAAACATATATCCACATATACAAATTATGTGTACACAGACATGCTGATCTATATGAATACCTGTTTGGTATAAAAAATTCCCTAAGTGTTAACAGTGTGAATTGTTGGTTTACATTTTTCTTTATAAATTCCTGTCTTTCATAAATAAGTGTGCATTACTCATAAAATAAAGGGAGAGGCTTTTTAAGTCAAAAAACGTAGCCAAAAGATAGTCAGGGAACACAGCCCAACAGAATATGACCAATGGTTGTTTCTTGGTGTCAGGACTGAAGGTAGAATTAGTCTAGTTCTTTATCAGCTACTGTTTTCCAATTTGTTTTATTGACCACACACACCTTTTACAATGTGTTTAAGGATTATCTAAAACCATGTGTAAATACCCTGGGAGAATATGATAGAGATATTTCTACTTTTTATTTAACCATGTGATTTATGGGTTTAAGCAGCTCTTCCTGAGAGAGACAGCTATATCCTTACACTCAAAGGGTCATAAATTGTGGGTGGTGCCTGGGGCTCAGTGAGTAGAGCGCTGGCCCCATCTACTGAGGGTGGCAGCTTTGAACCCAACCCTGGCCAAACTGCAAGAAAAAAATAGCTGGGTGTTGTGGAAGGCACCTGTAGTCCCAGCTACTCAGGAGGCTGAGGCAAGAGAATTGCTTAAGCCCAGGAGCTGGAGATTGCTGTGAGCTATGATTGCTGTAAGGGTGACAAAGTGAAACTCTGTCTAGAAAAGAAAAAAAAGGAAAGAAAAAGAAAAAAGGTCATAAACTATTTGACATTGAGAAAGTTATTTCATTTATGCCTTATTTTTCCCTTCTTCGTAATGAAAACCAAATGTCTCCCTTGTAGGGTTATCATGAAGATTAAATGGGAAATGTATCTGGACTGCCCATAACAATGCTGGCACGTAACCAACCCCAAGCCCCCATTACACTCAGTCTGCCGTTTTCTTTCATTTCTACTGATATCTGAAAGATGAAGATGGAAGCCTCTGGTACAACAAATTGCTGCTTAATGCCCCCTTTTCCTCAGTATTTATTATATCTCTTCACTCCCACTTCACTGTAGAGTGTTAAGTGTTCTGCAAAAGATCATAACCATTACGATGGCACCATGTCATCACAGAATTAACAAACCCACTATGAATATCTTCAAAAGAAACACACAGCAAGTTGAATTATGATCCTGAAGCAAAGAATTGTCTAGCACTGTGCTTGCTTGCAAGCTGAAATGTGGGGCAATCTGTCTGGGCAGAGTGGCCACAATGCACAGTCGCTCTCCTCAGTTCTGGTGCCCTTCTTAAATGATTCAGCATTGAACAGAATTGCTTTGGATAAAAAAAAAATTCACTTTGATTCATCGTACATTTAAATCTCATGCTGCTCACCCATAGTCTGTGTCACACAAACTATAATTCCATGCTTACTTAAGAGCCAAAAAGCAGCATGAACTTGCAGAAAACACTTGGATCTGACTCCACAATGTGAGGACGTCCTGAGATTTGGTGATTGTTTATCTCCTTACAGTGTATATAAGTATCTATCTCATCTGGGGAGATGCAAGATGGATCACAAACTCCTTGCTAAAAAAGAATCATTATCCTTATCTTGAGTGACAGCTTTTATTGGTTCTATGATGTCTGGACTCTCATCTGGGAAGACTCAAAAGCTGGGGAAATTGGAGGATCTAATCACCTGGATCTTTTTCCACACTCATGTCAGGCTCTAAGGTAGAGACCACTGAAGACCAAGACTCCTGAGTGGTTTTCCATCCTCACCTGTCCACTTCATTATCATCAGGCTTCTTACCTAGTAGCTCTGGGATCTGAGCATAAGTGATCAGGGAAGCAAAAAAGAAACTACGGCATCATCTATGACCAAGGCTGCTTCTGCCATATTCTATTCTCCCAACTTTATTTAGGTGTGATGAACAAAAATTTTATATACATACATAAATTAATGCATATCAGCCATATAAAAGAAAGAAATTCTGCCATTTGTGACAACATGGCTGAATGCAGAGGTCATTATATTGCCTGAAATCTGTCATACTCTATTGATTGAAGAGTCACAGACACCCAGAATGAAAGAGATGACCCAGGGTCCCCGCCACTTGATGAGAGGATGATCCGTGAAATTGAGGGCTATCAGAATTAAAGACATTAAGGATCTTGACAAAGTTTTAGACCTGGAATTGGAACCTTGGTCTTTTAAATTCAAAGGATAAGCCATTTAAGTGTCTAGTTCAAATAGCAAACTAAAGTTTTCATAGGGTTAATTCTTTGGAATCTGTTTCCACAACAAATAGAAAAAGTTAGAGGGAACACTGTGTCATCAATGACTTAATTTATATTTTAAGGGAGTACAGTTTGAAAGGTAAAATATCTCCCTACAACTTTTTTCTTATTATGTATTTGAACAAAAAAAGCAATAATGATATATTGCAGTCCAGTCTGCCTGAATTATAACAAATTTCAAGTTAATGAAGTTTGAACTAAACAAATTGAACGGAGCAATAATCGCGCAGTCCTGGAGAGAGAAAGGAGAATGGTTATTAAAACTTTGTTTTGCTTTAGAAGAGGAGGCCGTGGCTTTCAAGGTATTTGCTAATTGACGGTGCATGTGCACACACAGATCCCTCTACCCACTGTCTGTCAAGAATACAAACATGCCATATGCTGGAAGTCTTTCCCTTAAGAATTGCATAGTGGATCAGAGCCCTAATTAGCACTGGAATCCACTCTTAGACATGTGGTTGTTTTAACTGATATAAACTATCTTCTAGTCCAGGGGCCAGAAAACTCTACAAGGGTCAAAGGTAAGAATTTCGACTTTTCAGGCCATTCAGTTTCTGTTACAACTACATAACTCTGTTATGGTAGCCCCCAAATGAACATGGACTATATATCAACAGGCATGACTTTATCTAACAAAAATGTATTTATGAAGACTGAAAATGTATCAGGTTTAGTCTTATTAAAGTTGGCAAGTCAATTAGGGACACATTAGTCTGAGTTTATGTGGATAACGCCATGAAGAAAACGGCAATGTACGAATGGATTACAAGTTTGTCTGAGGGGAGGGAAAGTGTCATTGATGAAGAGAGATCCAGGGAGCCAGCAACAAGCAGAAATGGCAAAAGCTTTCCAAAATTGCATCAAATGATGCATCAAAATTGTCAGCCTTCTATGAGAAGCATAGCAGACCAAGTCAACATCAATAGAGAAACAGGAAAATCTTAACTGAAAATCTTGGCCAATGACTCTGGCTTTTGCATCACAACATGTCCCAACTCACACGGCACTGTCTGTAAAGGAGTTTTTAGCCAGTAAACAAATAACTACATTAGAACAACTCCCCTATTCACCTTATTTGGTCCCCAGTGATGTTTTTCTTTACCAAAAGATAAAGGAAATATTGAAAGGAAGACATTTTGGTGACAATCAGGAAATTAAGGGTAATACAATGACAGCTCTGATGGTCATTCTAGAAAAAATAGTTCTAGGCTGGGCGAGGAGGCTCATGCCTATTGTCCCAACACTGTGGGAGGCCAAGGCAAGTGGATCTCCTGAGCTCAGAGGTTTGAGACTAGCATAAGTCCAGCATGAGCCACAGTGAGCCAGAGTGAGACCCCGTCTCTACCAAAAAAAAAAAAAAAGCCAGGTGTTGTGGCAGGCACCTGTAATTCCAGCTACTTGGGAGGCAAAGGGTAAGAGAATTGCTAAAGAAAGAAAGAAAAATTTAATTAAATTAAATTAAAACTTCAAACTAAGATGAGTGAAAGCCAGCTGAAACTGAAAGCAAAAATAGAAAAAAGAGTTCTAAAATTGCTTTGAAGGGCGGATTGGGCACTGGCATTGGTGTATAGCTTCCCAAGGGGAAGGACTCAAAGGTGACCATAGTGATATTCAGCAATGAGGTATGTAGCACTTTCTCTGGGATGAGTTTATGAACTTAATTGTCACACCTCATATCTCATGGTGGACTTGAACTTCTAAGCTCAACCAGTCCTCCTGCCTTAGCCTTCTGAGGAGTAGCTAAAACTATAGGCAAGTATCACTACTCATGGATAAAATGTCACCAGTTTTAAACCCTCCTTTGACCTTTTTTTTTTTTTTTTGCCCGAGGCTGGGTTTAAACCTGCCACCTCGGGTATATGGGGCCAGTGCCCTACTCCTCTGAGCCACAGATGCCACCCCCCTCCTCTGATTTTTATCATCATCAATGAATATTTATTGATTATATCCCTGAATCCAAAATTCTGTATACTACATATGGCTTGAATATATTCCTTTATCTATTGATTGCACTGTTTCCTCTTTGTTCTTATCAAAGCTGTTTAAAAACTCACCTGGTTCATAAGCTTTTAATAGGCAGGTCTAAATGTGCTTAATTATTTTTTTTACTGAAGCTTCCAATATTCTTTGTATCTCTTCATCTACTTTATTATGGGATCCAGACAACTAATAACAGTGGCCCATTAATGAGCCGTACCTGTTAGCTAACGGCAGTTAGTATTTTTCTACTCATGTCACACTCAGACATCTCTGTGTGAACACCCACCAGGTAGAGATGTCTGTGTTGCACACATCTTTCCCCTCCTCCTGCCAACCTCCATTCTCCTGAGAACCAAGGCCTGAAAACACAGCAATCTCCCAAGTGCACTGAGCCTCTTCTCCAATGAGCCTAATAGGGGATGAGCTGTAGTTGTGCCCTGCAGTGATTCATTGTATCAAATAATAAGAAAAGATTAGGACTCCAGCCACTTTGTGAAGGAAAAATGACATATGAAATGCGGGACAGTTCAGAATGTTCATCTTTTCCATATTTGGGACTCTTTTGCCCCACTGCAAGACAGGTTTAGATGCATAACGCAAAATTCTGTTTGTTCTCAAGACAGAATTGAATAATTACTTTGCCATATTATACAGACTCAGGGTTCAACGAGACTTCACATGTTGTTTTGTGGGATAGTAATAGCAGACACACGTGGTAACCTATTTATTCTCCATTCTCTGAGAAAAGGAAATAACCATAACTTAGCCTGGCATTCAAGGTACCAAACACACCTACCTCACTCTTTCTTCTCATCCCTATTGTCCAGAATTTTCCTTTATCAACTCTGTACTAGCATGAACTTTTCCATTTTTGTGCTACCCATGTGCCCTTTCTCCTGCCTGTGATTCCCTGCCTCCTTGCCCAGGACCTCTTACTCTCCTCCTCTTTCCTTGAAGACCATCCCAAATGCCCATTTCCTCATAGAGCTTTTCTTGTCCAGGCATCCAGAAAGTTTACTGCTCATCAACTCAGAAATCAAGTTATTGCTACCTTTGTTGTGCCTGTGAGGTTTAACATTATAATGTATTATAATCATTTATAAATAAATAAAACACACACACACACATATCTTCCTCTTTAAGGTTATTGTCTCATTCACTTCTGCATCTAATTCAAATATAAACAGGTTCTTTCCCTTCCAAGCACTGTGGGCATTGATTAATTGTTTAAAGATTAAAAGATGTTTGGATAAACACATTTTAAATTTTGTCTCTGTGATTCACATTTTGCATCATGCTAATTCATAATGATATTGAGAAACTCTTGCTATAGTCTATATGGTATAGTACATTCTGGAAGGATATGTGACATTTAACTAATGCACATTTTAAAATATCTGAGCCTAGTGCTATCATTTGAAGATATAATGAGACCACCTCCTTAGAAATGAATTATATCCCGAAGCACTTACACAGAGTGGAAGAATTTATATAAATTATGAGACTATTTTACTTAATACTATATATTTTATACTCTATAAAAGCATTGTAAGCCATGCCTAAGAAGTAACCAAAAAATCACAAAAAATTAAATTTTGATGGATTTTTCTCTTTCTCTTTTCATATAAAATACCATTGCATTTATCCTTTTTTCTTTTATAATTTAAACATACTCAAAATACTCAAGAAGTTGACTCATAAAGAATAACAAATAATAGTGTTTCTCTCATTATTTTGGAAAACTATTCTAAAGAAAGGATGCTTTAAACTTTGCTCCAACAGATCAAATAAATTTTAGTTAAAACCGATCAAGTATTGTCTGAAGTGGCTGAATTTCAAGTAGACGTCACTGTAAGTCAGCACACCTTCCTCCCTGCCCTTGACTGAGGCTAACACCTTGTCCTTTTCAGTTTAGGATATCTCAAAGTATCTGAAGGAACTTTAATTGCTCATCACAACTTTTAATTTATTCTTTCTCTTGTGGTTTGCAAGGAAGTTTAGGATAAGAGTGTTTTTCATTGTTTACTTATTTTAACAATCAAGAGAAAGTTAAAAAGAAGGTTAGAGAATTAAAAACATTTTGGTTTGTTGTTTAGTATTGATGATTATTAGGAAGTTTCGAAACAAAGAATGGAGGAGACAAATGTAAGGGGCCTTGGATATAATAGTTTTGCTAAAGAAGCTTCAATTCCAGTTGGAGTTTGTTCTGAATGATACGTAGGACTGTATGTAGCTGACTGTTAGCCAGTAAAGTGGAGAAGACTCTTTGTACTAAGTAACTGGGAGGATAAAACAGTTCACAGATTGCTTGTCAGAGCCACAGCCCCTGTCTGTACAAAAGTGTCTTACCTGTAGTCCCTGTTAGTTGTTTGCAAAACCCTATGTACCCACTTCATCCCCAAAGATGATTTAATTTGTGGGACAATGATCCCCCAAAAAGTAAATTTTCAGGCTGGTCAGCAACAGTTGAGGTGTTATAGCCTAACAAAGCCATGGGGTGAGTCACATGAACTTTCTGGAATTTAAGTTAAAGCCAATAAACAACAAACAAACCAAAAACTTAGGCCATTACTAGAAGAAGGGATGATCAAAGAATGACTTTAAACAGATTTGGATCCATGTCATTTCCTGATATATCAAAACTTTGAGTAAGTCAAAGTCAAGGGAAGAAGCAACATCAAAGCAAAAATGATCCAGAGAGAAGGGACAAAATAAGATAAGAGGGAGCCGGAGCATATTGGGGGCTCTCATGTTCCTGGTAGTCCTTCCGTCCTGTGGGTACGGCTGGTCAGTTTCATCAGGTTGGCCTCAGAATTTGGTGCCTACAGTGAGTTTGTGAGACAAAACTGAATATAGTTATCACATCCCTTGAAAATCCTTTGGGAGAAGGGCACTGTAGACACTGAAACATCATTTTTTTCTTCTAGCTCTAAACCAATTCATAGTTTCTTTCATTGAGTACAAGATGAAGTGTCTGTCTTGCTTCTGGAAGAAATTTTGTGTGAAGAATATAGTTCCTTAAGCACTATAATCCCCCAGGATTTCATGTGATATTTTCACTGGGAGAGAGGAAGACCAAGGAAAGAGAAAATTCTCCTTTTCCAGCTCGTGCCTGTTCCTGGCATACATTAATTGAGTGGAATAGTTACCACAATGTCTCACATATTTTAAATGTCCCACTCCTATCCCCTCTTAGAAAAACCAGTAAAATGGAGTGTGCATAAATTAAATGTGCCTGTCTCAAGATGTGTCCTAGGTTCTTGTGCATGTGTGTCCTCTTAAATAATCACTGATGCTTTAAGGAAAATAAGGCAGCATTGGTTTCTTGCAACCCAAAGAATCTAGCAGAATAGAAAAAATCATGTACTTTATTGCTTTCTCTGCTTACAAAGAAGCGGACAATTGGAGCGATCTAAAATTAACTCTGCTCAAAAATCATCAAGGAGAATAGTACAGCATGCAGTCAACAAAAACGGTGTACCTCGGAGGTGAAAAATCAGCGTGCTAGCTCATGATTTTATTAAAATGACCTAGTCTTCCCAAGATGGTTTTGCCCATTGTTGAGTAGTATAGCTCAGCTTGCTTCATTGAACACACAGTTTTTTTCCTTCGTGTACCTCTTGCCCCTCTTGTATGCCAACACTGTGCAACTTCACACAGGTGTAACCACAGAGCATCTCACCCCAGTGGTACCATTCCTGTGGCTTTCTGCCCTCATGCGTCTCGCTTTGCAGTGGTAGTGTTGTTGAACAGCTACTGAAACCACCCGGCAGTCACACATGTGCCACCCATAAGTAGGAAGGAGCTAATATTCCAAAGAGGGACCCTTGGCCAGTTGGGCGGGGTGGAGAGTGGTGTCTGTCCATACATTCTTCTCTCTTCTTTTCCTCTTTTGGGCAATCCTGAGAAACATTCAATGTCTTTCTCAGACCACAAGTGACCACTGTAAAAATTGACCATAGAACATATTTATACATAAGCTTTCTCTCTCTCTCTGATTCTCTCTTTCCAGCCCCCTCCTCTACTTCTATTCCCTGAGATCACTTCCCAAAATAAACTACCTGCATGCAGACTCTTGGATGAAATCCTGTTATCCAAGACCCAAGTTATCCAGGGGATACTCTAATTATGACAAAACTCAAAGTATGAAAAAGAATGAAAGCAATGATATTTAATGAATACATGCTATGTACAGGCATTCATTTAATCTTCATCGTAGTCTTACGTTGGCTATTGTGAGCCCCTTGTTCCACAATAGAAATCTGGGGTACTTAAAAGTAATATAATTCACAGGTCAGTTATAGCTAATAGGAGATAAAATAAGGACCTCAATCCTGATCCTCGTATTCCAAATCTGCTTTCTTTAAACCATGCCACAGGGTCTATCTGTTATACACAAGAGCCAAAGTTGGTCTCTGTACGGTGACCCCTATGTTATTGATTTTTGGGGAGGTAGATGAGACTCTTTAGCTCAAAAGTTTTCTGGTGCCAAATTCAAATGTTTATGTATATAATTGTTTTAAATATAACCCAAATAAGCAGATTCTTAGCCATGTAGAGACTTCATGCTTTGCATACTGCACACAATTTCCCAAGGTCTGCTAGCCACAGATAAGGAGGGAACACTTCTACACTGCTGGTGGGATTCCAAACTAATATAACCATTATGGAAATAAGTATGGAGAAATCTCAAAAAACTAAAAGTTGGCCTCCATTTGATCCTTCAATCCCATTTCTATGTATATACACAGAAGAATAAAAATCATTTTACCACAAAGAAATTTTCTCCAGAATGTTTATTACAGCTCAGTTCAGAATTGCCAAGTTGTAGAAGCAACCCAAACACCCATCAACCCATGAATGAATTGATGACTGTGGTATATGTATATCAAAGAATACTATCCAGCCATTAAAAGATGAGATTTTGTTCATCTTTTAAGATTAACTGGATGTACATGAAATGCATTATTCTTAGTAAAGTATCTCAGGAATGGAAAATAAATCCTATATACTCAATACTAATATGAAATCCATATATGGGGTGGCCGTAAAGTTCTTGTGCAATTCAAAATACTTGTCTATTTGAAATTGCACAAGAATTTTTATGAGCACCCTGTATAAATAATTACACGTTCATACCAATGACAAAACACAACAAATTTTGTTCCCTTATAGTAATTTGAAATTAAAAAGAAAAAAAAAGTGTAAACCAGAAAAAAAAAGTACTCCAAACCACTGTTACTTTTTCTATCTCTCAGACCCAGAGACGCCCAGCAGTGCTACTGAGTGACATCACCTAGACACATGCCCCCTTTTTGATCTCCTTTTGCACCATGACTTGCTTGCCCTCCTACCCTTCTGGAGAGCATCCCTGTCCCCTCCTCTAAGCTCTGAACAGTCAGTGTTGTGACAGAGACTTCTCCACAGGCAAACCTGTCAAGGGGTCGGTGACATCAAGCTCATATGTTCTCCTGCCACCTGGTGGCCATATCATTTTTATTATTCTACCTCAAAATCTCTGGACCCCACTCTGCCCACTCTAGCTTGATGACTTCTGGTCTGCCTGGCAGCATGATAAAAAAAAAATTCCCTTGAAAATCAAGATGGTAAAAGTGAAGATTCATAAACTCAACCCTTGTTTTATAGAACAGAAAATATATCTGTAAAATGCATGACCACAAGAACTAGCCCAGGATAAAAATACAATTTGATGTCAAGAAAATTCAGATTAAAAAAAGAAAAGAAAATTCAAATTAATTCAAAGATAACAAGGTTGTAATGGGTTATTAAGATTGTGATTGTCATATGCCCTTAATTTTTCAGATTAGGGTCAAGAAAGTTAAAAGATGAATGGAGGAACCTGTATTTATTATATGGGTAGCCTCCATGGTTACCTAGCATACATATTAGTAACTAGGAAAATACTCAATGAATGTTCATTTAAATAAAAGCAACGTTATTTAGACTCCATCCTTCTTCGGGGGAAAGACTCATGAAGCAGATTTGTTCCAATTTTGGTCAAAATTTTCAGTATATGAATCTATTCTGTCTAATGTGTTGTATTAATTAACACAAAGCTCTTGTGTTACCCAACGTGAGAGCAATTTGATTAGTCAAGACTTGGGCAAAGTTCAGTTTTTTAATTTACTAATTTTCAATGTTGCTATCAAGCAAAATTTTCCAAATATTCTAAAATGTTCCTAAATTGTATAACCTGATATATTATAATGATCTTCAAGTTACATACTACAAATTAGAAAAATAAATGCATAGTTTTAGAATGAGGGTGAATTGAAGACATTTGAAATATATTTTGGGTTGTTACAATGAATGACAGCTGTGTCTGGAAATTTATAGATGAGTGCCAAGGGTGGCAAATCTCTCTCAGGACATCAGAGTTTTATCAGCAATGACTTTTACTGTGTTCTGCATGACTTCTGAATACTTCTCGCTTGCAAAGACTTCATGGTTCTTCATGTACTTATAGATTTTACAGTATATTCTGGTGTATTTTTCCTATTTTAAAAAGCATAATCCTACCTTTTCGTACTATACTCAAATAAGTCTAGTTGGCTAATACTTAATATGACACTAGGATTTATTCTAGCATCTTCTTGTATGAATTCCCTTTTCATTTCCTGAACATATTGTATGAAAAGGATTCTGGGTTTTCATATAAATTTATTATTAGTGAGGGCTATTATTAGTATTAGTACTGCAATCTAACATAATTACACAAAAGTATTTACATATATAAACACATATTATTTTATTCTTATTTATCCTTTTAATTTTTCCTATTTATGACATGCAAGGTTTTATTTATTGTGTATATAATTTAGGTTTCATTACTTATGAATATCATTGTGTGATAATAAGTAAGATATAATAGTGTATATATATATTTTTTGAGACGGAGTCTCACTTTATCACCTTTGATAGAGTACCATGGAGTCATAGCTCACAGCAACCTCAAACTCTTGGGCTTAAGTGATTCTCTTGCCTCAGCCTCCCAAGTAGCTGGGACTACTACAAGCTCCGGCCACAACTCCCGGCTATTTTTAAAGACAAGCTCTCGCTCTAGCTCAGGCTGGTCTTGAAGCTGTGAGCTCAGGCAATCCACACACCTCAGCCTCCCAAGTGCTGGGATTACGGGTGTGAGCCACCATGCCCAGACCAATATAATAGTATTTATTTAAAAAAAAAAAAAAAGGAGCCGACAGGCCTAACAACAACTTTTCGACAATTAACAAAGGGTTGTCTTACCTTGCACTGGCTGTGTGCCCTCTGAAAATTAGGTTTTATCATTTAACCTCAGACTTCCTGTATGTAAAAAGATAATCAGATTCCTTGCCACATAGGAATAGGCTGAGGCTAAGATGAGATGATTTGCACAGCAGAGTGCCTGAGCCGTATAGGTTATGTTCCCGATTCCTATCTATATTTAAATTATACATTAGAAACAGGTGTTCACTCAAAAATTGGAACAAAGTCCAATTTTTAAAATGGGAATAAAATCTAAACAGACATATCATGAAAGAAGAGATGCAAGTGAAAAACAAGCACGGGGGATGATGCTCAAAAGGTGTCATTGGGAAGAAACAAATTAGAACAATGAGGTGTTACTACATATCTATTAGAGTGGCTCAGACCCAAAAGGCTGCCAATACCAGCTGCATAGCAGGAACTCTCCTTCATTGCTAGCGGGAATGCAAAATGGTACATCCACTTTCGAAGACAGTTTTGCAGTTTCCTCAAAGCTAAATATAGTCTTACTATATGATTCAGCAATTGCATATCTAAGTATTTAGCCAACTAATTTGAAAACTCATTTACACAAAAACCAACATATGAATACTCCTAGCAACTTTATTCAACAATGCCAAAAACTGGAAGCAACCAAGATGTTCTTCAGCAGGTGAATGAAAAAACAAACTATGGTGTACTACCCAATGGAATACTATTCAGGGGAATAATATTCAGTTATAAAAAAAAAATAAGCTATTAAGCCACTGAAGGGGGGCAGCACCTGTGGCTCAGAGGAGTGGAGTGTTGGCCTCATATGCCGGAGGTGGTGGGTTCCAACCCAGCACTGGCCAAAAACAAAAACAAACCAACAAGCCACTGAAGGCACAAATGAATCTTAAATGTCTATTGCTAAATAGAAGAAGCTGGTCTGAAAAGCTACGTATTGGATGAATCTATATATATGACATTCTGGAAAATGCAAGACCATAGAGATAGATCAGTTGTTGACAGGAGCTGAGCGGGTTGGGATCAGAAGAGGTGAGGCACATGTTATCTTTAAGGTAGTGAAAATCCACATGGTCTCAACTTAAATGAAAGTTTCACTTTACAACTTTTATACTTTATGATGGGTTTATTGGGATGTAGGTTCATTGCAAGTCCACATGCTCCTTATGACTTACGATGGGGTTATGGTTTCTAACAAATGCATATTGCTTTTGTATCAGTGCAGAGTTGGGCCATCTCAAGTCAGCAGCCTTCTGCTGAAGGGGGTGAAAAGAAAGTGCTGACCTAATTAACTATGGAAACAAGTAGATTGTATAAGACTGAAGGCAAAAGAAACTATACATAAGAATTGTAATCTAGTTGAACAAGTTGCTTTTCATGGGGGTATGGGTTAATAACCTGAAACCCTTATAAATGCCATTATACATTGAATTGTGTTCCTCTGAAAAAATGTATGTTGAAGTCTTAACAGCCAGTACCTCTGAGTAGTATTAGGGTCTTTGCAGATGTAATCAAGTTAAAATGAGGTCATCTGAATGTCCCTAATCTAATATGATTGTTCTTCTAAAAAGGGGGAAAGAGATACTGAGATAGAGACCCACAGAAGAAAGACAGGCAAATGAAGACAGAGACTGGAGCTGAGCTGTCACAAAGCACGAAATACGTGGGGCTACTAGAAGCTGGAAGAGGCAGGGAAAGGTCCACACCCAGAGGCTTTGGAGAGATTATGGAGTTATGAACACCTGGACTTTAGACGAAGTTTTTAGAATGGCGCGACAATATATTTCTGTTATTTTAAGCCACCCATTTGTGGTACTGAAAACCTAATAAACAACTGTAATGGAGTGGGGCAATTAAGTCAATAAATAGCAGACTGTAGGAGCTAGGTTTCTCAGTGTAGGATTTGAAAGGTACAAAAACATAAGGGAAATAGGCCAGAACAGTCCATATGATGTGGTAATGAGTGAGGGTTAGAGGTGATGATGTGAATTCATATTTAGCTTAACAGATACAGATGTGAATCCGTACACAGACATAGATCCATACATATATAAGATACATACGGAGTGATTTATAGAAATGGGTATTATATATGTTGGTATATATCCATATGTTTCTTTGTCATATCGACTGAGAGGACCTAGAGGCAGCAGCATGCCGCCAGCTGTGAGCACACCTAAAACTGCCTTAGTTTCTGATTCCATTTTCCACTGAAGGAACCAGTAATCTTTGGAGAAATAGCTGATTCTAAGACTGAGGCCAGATGTTTACAAAATAAACCTGCAGTAGTTCATTGTTTCAGAAATGTAAAAAGAACTAAAAATAAAACAAAAATATTGACGAAAGTATATCAAAAAATACAGAAACCAACAAAAAGAGTTGATCAACTTTGGTTGGAGCTACATGAGCAACAAAATAATATATAAAGCAGTATTGGATTACAATCCAAAGTATAAAATAAATATCTATGAGATTATACTGATATAAATAAACAAGTGTGGAAAATAAATGGGAGAGAAGAGCTAAATCTTCCTGGAAAAATTGATCTGGGTCCTGCACTATTTAAGGAGGTAGAGCATAACTATATGAATAGTTTGTGCATAATGATGTATTTCAATATTGGTTCATTAATAGTGACAGATACACCATACTAGTGCAAGATGTAGTAAGAGGTAATCTGGGTGTGGGGTAGATGGGAAATCTACCTAGTATCTTCGCTATGTCTTTCTGTAAATCTAAAACTATTGCAAAAAAGAAGCTGTCTAAAAAATAATGAATTGAGTATTTAGGTCTGCATTTGAAACTTGTCCTAGCCCTTCTTTGTAAATGATAGGCAAGAGTTCAGTTTCCTATTTTTAAAATGCAGATGACCTTTTGTCTAGAAAAGTGCTGCAAAGATTAAATGTACTAAAATATGTGAAGTGTCTACCTGCTAGATTCAACAGATGGCCTTGGAGGATTCTAGAATATAGTGAATATTGGTTTTCTTCTGTTCCTGAATACATTTTCTGATCTATAGAAACTGGTTACTTAATAATATAAAAATCATTAATTAATATTTGAAAGCTGGGCTTCCCACATTGTGGTTAAGTTTGTTGTGGATTTGGCCAAATATAAATTGCTTATTAGTGAGGATGGAGGTTACTGGAAGTTCAATTCTTCTTGCATAAAAAGCTCAAGATCAATCAGTCTGCTATGCTTTGGCGGCTAGATGCCCCAGCTCAATATACACTGCGTAATTATGAAAAGTGATGATATCATGATACCTACAGAAAAGGTGAAAATGCCTACTCACGAGATGTTCATTAGAGTCACTTAAAAGTAAAGACTGGGTTGTACCTCAATCTCCAACTTCTTAAAGGGCTGTGATTCCCCAGTGGGATGGTGTTAGTAATTAATGTTTCTCACACATTCCCTTATTCATATCTAAATCTCAAAACAACAGCATAGGATTCACCAAGATTTTTGTTTTGTTTTCTTTTTTTATGAGACAGGGTCTCACTCTGCTGTTTGGAATGGAGTGCAGTAGTGTTATCATAGCTCCTTGTGGCCTTGAATTCCTAGATTCAGGTGATTCTTCTGGCTCAGCCTCCTGAATAGCTAGTGCTATAGGAATGCACCATCATTCTCACCTAATTCTTTTGTTTTTGTAGAGACAGGGTCTTGCTATCTTATCCAGGCTGGTCTCAAATACTTGGCCTCAAGAGATCCTCCTGACTCAACTTCCCAAATTGCTAAGATTATAGGCATAAGTCACCATGCCCAGCCTCTTTACTGTTTAAACCAACATACCCTGTCACAACTACATACATGATCCCATGAGACATGGATTGACAGTACATACTGCAAGAGGTGAGGCTAACCATAGGTGAAGGATAGCCCTGAACACTTCTCGCAGAGTCCTATTGAGAAGATAATGGGCAGAGATTACTAAGCAAAGACATGCAGGGGCTGAGGGCTCAGGGAAACAATCTCATAGGTGCCAAGAGGGTATGTACTCAAGGAAATGATCTTCAAGGGTGGTAAGGGAAATGATCTCCAAAACACTACATGCAATTTTTCTCCACGAATCCATTAGGAACTGCCACAAAATGCTTAATGTTTAACATTAGCCTTACTACTACAGGACTAAACTTTGCTCCTCCAGGATTGCCGAGTTACTTGGTGGCTTGCCGTCCAAGTCACAAGAGATTTCCAGGCTTGCCAGGAGAGTTTTCCTGGCAAGTAATTCCTCAGATGAGTTATGATATTGGTGGCTGTTGTAGTCAGTATGTTTAATCCTCTATACAACCCATTTGGATATGCAGACAAACCTGAATTTATCTATTAGATATCTCAGTCTTCTTTAACGTCATCCCTGTCTCTCTGTTTGAAGGGGTTGTCCACTATAAAAGCCACACAAAGTCACCATGAGTCTGTGTACTTTTGTTTCCCATATCAGAGTACCAAGCTGTAAAATGCAACCTTTCCAATGTTGGCAGTCTCCAAACTTTATACCATGGATGCCACTAAATGTGGATCAAAAATGCTGTAACCAGACAAGAGCGAGTAATGTGTGAGTGCTGCAGCATATGGCTTTGTCTTTGCCCACTGGGAATAATTTTGGCTTGGCTCTCTCAATGTCTTTCTCCTTCCCTCCTCATCTCTGGCATTTGGAGAATGGTGTAGGAAGGAAGACCAGAGTCTGCTGGAGAGGGATTTAGGAAATTGCTGTTGTGAGGTACTATCATCTTCATTCCATGGTTCTAAAATTCAAGGAAAATACTCGTGCCATATTTGTATAATTCCTGGTTTTTAGATTGTCTTAATTTGAATTATTTTATACTGATAAGAGGATAGGTTGATAAGATCAGACTTCTACTGAGTGGCCGACCTCTACTGAGGTCTCAACTATAGTTCTCACATGTTACAAAACCTGACCTACTTTCACTACATCAAAGATTCATGGTTGGCCCAGGTTGTAATTTACCTGCCTGCACTCTGCTCCCAGCTCCTACACTACCTGGATTTGAATCCCAACTGCCTGGCCCTTGGCTACGTTACTCAACATTTTGTTGTCTCAGATTCTTCATCTACAAAGTGGAGATAACAGTAATATACACTTGACAAGATTAATTGTAAGGAATAAGCTGTATTATTCCTGACAATAATATAACAGACATAATACAGGCTGGCGCATAGTAAGCCTCCCGTAAATGTTAACAAAGCCTTGGTTTTCATTTCTATCACTTCTTAGTAACTAGATGAATTACGTTGTTCTGCTAAATGTTAAGGAAATAAAATATTTACATGAAATAAATATATATTTCCTTTGTCATTAATTTCCATTTATTAGGACTGTTAAATCTTGAAAATGTAGATGAGATGTTTCAATACATTATCATGTGATCATGTTATTTTCTGCTCATTACTGTCTGCACAGATGAAACATTTTATATTCAGTAAATTTGAAACCTAAAAAAAAAAAGCTGATTTCCTGAGAGCCATGATTTTCAGGGATATTTCCTAATTTAAATAAAATGCCTTCCAACTCTCTTTGATTTAAAGAAATGATGATACTCATCAAATTGAACTCCTGTCTGACTCTTAACTCCTTCCCACGTGGAGTAAGAAAATAAACCTAAATGGAGCCATCACAGATGGTCCACCCAGACGACAAGGTTGCTTTATAAGCTGAAAAATAAGCCAATAGAGAAAAGGCACAAACAAAGATGAAAAGGTCCCTCATCATTCAGATCTTTTTTTTTTTATTATTATGATTAACTTTATAGGAGCAGCTGAACCACATTTTGCAGGCAGCCACTGACATTTTTTTTCTAACCATATTGAGAATCCTTTCCTACCACAATCTGCTTTTGCATCTTAATGTTTTTCAGAATCAATGGACTAAAAACAATATTATTTATGTTAATTATGCTGTGAACTGCATTAATAAAAAGGTTTAAAAACATTTGTGATATTATGCATTTAAATTCTGCCTATATCTTCACCCTTCGCTGACAGCAGCTTCTGCACAAATGTTAAAAGATTGAAAATAAATTCATATTTTGCGACAAGCTTGCAAATGTGAAGGCGAATATTAATGATAAAGCATGAACAAATGGAAAGCAGTGAATTTTGCAAAAAAGAATTTCAAGTACCAGTGCATCTAAGAACAGGGTTTAAGGGTAAAGCAGGTCACTCATCTACAAGAATTCCTACAAGTTAGTCTTGGAATAACATACTTGTCACAAATAAAATGAAGGACCTCACTGTGAGTGTTTAAGAAAGGCAATGACAACCATACATTTTTAATGCAAACATGGGGATAAAATCAGGAAGTCTGAAGAATCTGTTCATGTTGAATGTATAATGAATATTTCGCAGTGGGCCAAAGAGAATGCGGGAGAGTTCATTTGTACTATAGTAACACCTTCACTTGAATAGCTAGCATTCTACAGTTTGCATTGGTTTCCATGTATCATACATGAAAGCCCTACATTACTCTAAATTTAGTTGTTGAATTAAAATGATCTCATAGCAATCCTTCATACATGAAAGACAAATATTATCCCTCTAGAGATTAGGAAAAACCCTAAGACCAAGGGAGTTGTGATAAGGTAACTGTTCTACTTTCATACAATTGACTTTTTTGAGAACACAGCTTGAGAGAAATGCATAGATAACCTTGAACTAAGTTTTCCAGCTTCAATTCAGTTTTCCATGCATTGACCATGAATAACATTTTATCCATTGAGTGGTGATATTTGTTGTCATACACAGAATAATTCTGGCATAGTTCTTGTATTATTTATCTATCACTGCATTACAATATTACCACAACCATAGAAACTCAATACAACACACATTGATTATTTCAGTGTTTATGGCTGAGGAATCTGAACACAATTAAGATAGATATCCTCAGTATCTCTCAAGTCTTCAATGAAGGGTGATCTGTCTGGGTTGCAGTATTATCTGAGGCTCAAGTGGAGAAGTTTCTGTTTTTTGAGTTGGCAGGAAGGCAAACAATAGAAATCGTTTTGGATAATTGGAGGTGGAGTTTTACTGTACAAAAACATTGGTAATCAGTTCTGGTTGATTGATTGATTGACTAATAGGTTAATCTCTGAGCATATTTATCGAGCATCTACCATTGTCTCAAGTATGATATTGAGCAATATACACTAGTATACAAAATTAGGCATAAACCAGTCTCTGTTTTACTAAATTATGGTCTTACAGTTGTAGTACCCAGTAGCAATGGCTTCAGTTTATTGCACTGTTGCCTGGAGACCACTCTTAGCTCCCAGAAGGCACCAACCACTTCTTGCAATGTGGGCTTCTCCAACACGGTCACTTGCTTTCTCAAATAGAGGGAGGGAGGGAGAAACTCCAGCAAGACAAATACTACAGTCTTATGTAATTCAAGCACGCAGTCACATACAAGCAATCAGGCACATCCTGTCACTTTTCCCAGATTAGAAGCAAGTTACAGGTATCACCGACACTTAGGAAAAGGGGATCAGGTAGAAGCATGAAAACCAGGAAGCAGAGAGAGATCACTAGAGCTACCTTAAGAAAATCTATTCACCATACTCCCTCTCAGTTTATGCAATGATGTGATATTAATAATTTGTTGTATTTTGCCTTTATTAAGAAGAGGTTTAAGGAGTTTAAAGGTGCTGATACTACTAATATAAACTCTTAGGTTTACCAACTCAATATAAAAGTAGAAATTATCATATAAATATTTAGTCTCCACCAGGTGTTATTATAACTTAAAGTAAAAATAAAAGGAAATTGAAGAACATATAAAAAGCCTAGATACATATTGATAAAGATTTAATCTAAAAGAAAATTGAGAAATTTTTAATTTGTCATGCCTCTCTTAAAGTACCTCTTATAAAGTGCAAGGACAGAGCTCAATTTTGCAGGCACAACTTTGTTACAGTGGCACATGCATTCACTGGGTATAAAAGTAAGCACTGAAAAGTAATTCTGTACACCTATCAAAGTTTTCTTCTCCAAGTTCAACTGTCAAAGCGTGAATCTAACTATAGCAATGTCTGCTTGAAATCCCCCAGTGCATTCCGTCGCACATAGAATGAAGCCTGAAACCCTTAACATGGCCTGCAGGCAGTGCAATCTGATTCCTGCCCGCTCTTCCCAATGCTCTCTCCACACACGCTTATCTCAACTGTACAATATTCTCTGAGCTTCTCACCCGACCCAGTCTCCTTTGTACACACAGCCCCGGCTGCTCTCAATGCTTTTTCATCACTGACTTCCTTATCTATTAATCACTTACCAATAGTCTAAGCATTTTTCCCCCAGAGACACCAAGTTATTTTGTAAATACCTTGTAGAAAACTGTTTTTTCTTTCCTTTGTAGAATTTATCTCAGTTTATAATTTAGTACTTACTAAAATATGCATTATTATTTGATGAGTGAATTTCTATCCATTAGGCCATACTTTAGTAGAGCACAGATTGGGCTATGCCCAATTATGTATGCTAGTGTCTATTGCTCAGTATCATGCTTGAAACATAGTACTCAATAAATATGTTCAGAGATGAACCAATTAGTCAATCAATCAATAATCAATCAACCAGAACTCATTATCAATGTTTTTGCACAGTAAACTCGACCTCTAATTACCTAATACAATCTCTATTGTTTGCCTCCCTGTAAGTCCCTGACAACTCTATGTACTTCCAGAAGAAAGCCATCATCCATTTTCAATAGTAAGATTAAATGAGGTGTTTTGTTTTGTTTTGTTTTTTTGAGACAGAGTGTCAAGCTGTCACCCTGGGTACAGGCCATGCTGTCATAACTCACAGCAGCCTCCAACTTGGGCTCAAGCAATCCATCCTCTTGCCTCAGTTTTTCTATTTTTAGGAGAGGTGGGGGGTCTCACTTTTTGTTCAGGCATGTCTAGAATCTGTGATCTCAAGCATCCACATACATTGGCCTCCCAGAGTGCAAGGATTATGGGTGTGAGCCACTGCACCCAGCTGCTAGGTTTTTTGTTGTTGTTGTTTAATTTGAAGGATAAAGGAACATTTACTGAGGATAAAAAAACAGGTACACACATTTTAACAAAGGGAAAAAACTGTATTAAAACTGTAATACTAAAGTCATGTTTGACATTTGCAATTATAAGAGATACAATATGCAAGATAACAAATGTTATTGGTGCATATTGAGTATTACAATTTTTTTTTTTAAAGAGACAGAGTCTCACTTTATCGCCCCAAGTAGAGTGTTATGGTGTCACAGCTCACAGCAACCTCCAACTCCAGGGCTTAGGTGATTCTCTTGCCTCACCCATGCGAGTAGCTGGGACTACAGTTGCCTACCACAATGCCTGGCTATTTTTTTGTTGCAGTTTGGTTGGGGCCAGGTTTGAACCCACCACCCTCGGTATGTGGGGCCGGCACCCTACTCACTGAGCCACGGGTGCTGCCCGAGTATTACAATTTTAATACAGTTATTTTTTCCTTCTTATAATGTGTATACATTTTTTTTTTGATACTCTATAACTGAGGCCTTGGCAATAAAAAGTATAGTACTTTAAAAAAAATTTTTTTTGTTACCTTCTTTTTGAATAAGATAATAGTATTCAGCTTCTGGAAGAAGTAAAGGCTTTTAGTGTCAATTTCTTCACAGATGAATGGAGGGCCAATCTTCTCTCTTTTGCAGCTTGTAGGCTATTTTAAAGTTTATTTAGGTAGCCTTTGAAATTATTTACACATATATACATACCTTTAGGTCCTGCAAGCTTCTATTTAAGAATCGATCATGCCAAGGAAAAATTAGAAGATGCATATACATGGATAATTGTTAAGCACTGTTATAAAAATAAATTGTAGGCTCAGCACCTATAGCTCAACCGGCTAAGGCGCCAGCCACATACACCTAAGGTGGCGGGTTCGAATCCCCAGCCCGGACCCGCCAAACAACAATGACGGCTGCAACCAAAAAAATAGCCGGGCGTTGTGGAGGGCGCCTGTGGTCCCAG
>CAUYTI010102908.1:0-11808 GCA_963575145.1 Galago senegalensis
TCCCAGCTACTTGGGAGGCGGAGGCAAGAGACTCGCTTGAGCCCAGGAGTTGGAGGTTGCTGTGAGCTGTAATGCCACGGCACTCTACCCAGGGGGACAGCTTGAGGCTCTGTCTCAAAAAAAAAAAAAAAAAAAGAAACATTAGAAATAGTGAGATTATCCAAACTAGAGCAAAGCAAGTATGCTCACTCTGCTAAAGAAAGTAAAAAACAACCTGAAAACATCTGCAAGGAAAAGAAGCTTCGAAAATAGACCTAGAAGATTTGAAAAATAAATAATATAAGAGAAACAAAAAAAGGTATGAGGCAAATACAAAAACTCAGCTGAGAGGTTGGAGAACAAATTAGATACAGCTGAAGAAGATTTAGTGAATTGGAAGATAAGTCAGAAAATTAACCAGAATGCAGCACAGAGATGAAAAGATGAAAAATATGGAGGAGAATTGAGAGACACAAAGATAAAGAGAAGAGCTAACATACAAAGTTAAACAAGAGGATGGACTCGGAAGAGGGAAGAAAACACAGACAAAAATTAGGGATAATAGCCAATAATTGTCCAGAACTCAGAGAAAACAGATTCAGTACCTTAAATCACACTTAGATATGGCATAGGGAAACTGCAAAACAGCAAAGAAAAATGTAGCTATTCTAAAGCAGCCACAGGGGGAAAAGGCTGATCATCAAAAGAATGACCCAGAGACAGTTGATAGTTTAATCTCAATAATGAAAAAGGAAAGGCAAGCTGAGCACAGTAGCTCACGCCTTTAATTCCTAAGTGGGTGGATTGCCTGAGCTCACAGGTTGGAGACCAGCCTGAGCAAGGGTGAGACCTCATCCCTAAAAACAGTAGTCAGGCGTTGAGGCTGGCACCTGTAGACCCAGCTACTGGGGAGGCTGAAGCGAGAGAATCATTTAAGCCCAAGAGTTTGAGGTTACCATGAGCTATGATGTCACAGCACTCTACCCAGGGTGACAAAAAAAAAAAAAAAGAAAGAAAGAAATAAAAGGAAGAGAAAAAGGAAAGGCAGTAGAATGATCATTTCTACCTGTAGTAATATTGCCGATCTAGAGGTATATACCCACAAAAATACCTTTTAGGAATTTGAATGGACTCAAGGCTTCAGTTATGAGGCAAGATTTTCAGATTTGCTTCTTAGAAAGTGATAACGCTCTTTACAGAAAGTTAGGTTTAAAGAATGTAAAGAGACATACCATGCAAATCTAGCAAGTAAGGCAAATATAGCCACATGAACATTAGACAGAACTTAAGCAGAAAGCATTACCAAAGATAAAGCCATTTTATGTTGATAACAAACCCAATATTTTTAAAAAGATGCAACAGCTTGAATTTGTAAGCAATTAATTACATAGCCTCCAAATGTGAAACTTGAAAATTGACAGAACTGCAAGAGGAAATAAATAAATATACAACCATGGACTTTTTTGTTGTTCTTGTTAATAAAGAGGCTGTTCTCCCCAACACTGTCTAGATACAACTTTAATGCAATAAACTGTGTTCTTTATAGCGTACAATTCAATGAATTTTTGACAGATAGACACAGAACAGTCCATCTCCCTCAAAAGCTTTTTTTTTTTTTTGTCTCTGCAGATCAGTTTACATTTTCTAGAACTTTGCGTAATTGAATCCCAGAATGCACTGCTTGTGTCTGGCCTGGTTCTCTCATTAAGAGTCCCCCGTGTTGCTGCACATATCAGGAGGTATTTCTTTCATATGGCTGAGAAGTATATTCTTCTGTCTGACTACACCACGCTTTGTTCATTCGTTCATCCATTGATAGACATTTGGGTTATTTCCAGCTTTTGCTACTGTGAATAAAGCTGCTGTAAACGTTCACATATAAGTAAGTTTTTGAGGGAGTGCTCTTAATTGGCTACAGGTGTTTGGAATTCAGTTTTTCTCTCACTCACCTGTGAGTGCCTTCTGTCTAAATTGGCTACGGGTGGTTGGAATTGAGTTCCTTCTTTCACTCACGTGTGAGGTTTTTTTTTCCTTTTCACTAAATATCTAAGAGTAGAATGGCTAGATCGTGCAGTAGGTGGGCGTTTTCTTTTTTTAATTTTTTTTTCTTAGAGACAGAGACTCACTTTGTTGCCCTCAGCAGAGTGCTATGGCATCACAGCTCACAGCAACCTCCAGCTCTCGGGCTTAGGTGATTCTCTTGCCTCAGCCTCTCGAATAGCTGGGACTACAGGTGCCTGCCACAACACCCGACTATGTTTTTACTGAAGTTTGGCCAGGGCCGGGCATATTAGCTCCTTCCACCCTCGGTATATGGGGCTAATGCCCTACTCACTGAGCCACAAGTGCCACCCCGTAGGTGCGTGTTTAATGTTTTATGGGACTCCCAATTTGAAGAAGCCTCTGTATTATATTGCATTCTCATAAGCAATGTATGGGGTTCCAATTGCATTATATCCTATCAGTCTTTTTAATTTTAGCTGGACCAATGGAGGATGCCTAGTGGTATTTAAGAATTACTTATGTATTCTAGATGCAAATCTACTGTTAGATTTATGTTTTACAAAATTGCTCTTCCATTCTGTGGCATGCCTTTTCATTTTTTAATGATGTCTGTTGAGGAGAACAAATCAAAATTTGGATTTTGTTTTTAGATGAAGTTTCATTAATTGACTATTTTGTGTGCTTTTATTCTTTGTCTAAGAAATTCTTGCCTTTCCAAGAGCATAAATACTTTCCCCTATTTTTTTTTTGTTTGTTTTGGCCCAGAAGTTTCACAGATTTAGATTTTACACTGAGGTCTATAAATCATTTAACGTAGTTTTTGTGTAGAGTGTAAGGTAAGAGCCAATGGTTTATTTCTTTGTTTGCTCTTCTATATGTAAATCTCTTTGTTCAAGCCCTGTTTGTTGAAAACCTTCTCATTCCCTAATCCAACTATTCCTCAAGAATAGAATATAAAAGGAAATTTTTGTGCATTTATTAACTGGACTAGTACACATCATCAACAATGAATAAATTGCCACTATGTGCAACAGTGTAGATTAATCTCACAGATATTATGGTGAGTCTGAAAAGAAAAATGTAAAAAAATACAAAATTAAAATTTTTCCATCTGAACTTTACAAATAAGCAAAGATAAACCAGATGCCTTTCAGGATGCATGTGTAAGTGGGATAATTACAAAAAAGGAATAAGAATAAATGGTCACAAAAGTTAGGACAGTGGTTCCCTTTCAAGAAAAAGATGAGGCTATATAATTGGGGAAAAAGCATTTCAGGACTAGTGGCATGTGGGGAAGGTTTTTTGTGGTTATACAGATACTTGCTTAATAATTATTCATTGGAATGTGCATACACTTAGATTTGCCTTTTTGTCAATATATTAGATTTCATCAAAGAAGAAAAAAAAAGCGAGAGAAAGTAACTGAACTATATATGAAAGTGATGCAGCTGTGGGTTAGTGAGGAAATCTGTGGCTCTGATAAAAGCTAATTTGGCCTGACTGGGCCAGGTGGCTCACGCCTGTAATCCCAGCCCTCTGGGAGGCCAAGGCTGGAGGATTGCTTGAGCTCAGGAGTTTGAGACCAGCTTGAGCAAGGGTGAGACTGCATCTCCAACAAAAAACAGAAAAAAAAAAGAACCATCTGGACATTGTGGTGGGAGCATTTAGTCCCAGCCACTTGGCAAGCTGAAGAAGATGGATCACTTGAGCCCAAGAGTTCAAGGTTGCTCCAAGCTTGGCTGATACTATAGCACTCTAGCCTGGGCAACAAAATAAGAGTGTCTTAAAAAGAAAAAGAAAGGTAACTTGGGCAATGTCACCTCACCGCTCTGAATCCCTTCATTTGTGAGATGAAGATGATAAAATTAGATAAGCTATGTGGAAAAACTTGTTAAGTTGCGCCATGCTATACCCACAGGAGATATTAGGAAATATCATTGTCATCATCATCATTATTATTATAAGAGAGTGGTCAAAATGATCTGATCTGAGAGGTTCCAGTTCATCTGCTCGCCTCTCTAGCCTGTAGGGCCTGCTCCAGTGGGCAGCTGTGAGGCTGTGCCCCTCAGGCCCCCTTCCTCAGAGAGCCGCTGGCTTCCCCAAAGGACTGAGCAAGGCAAGGGTTCTAGACTTGGGTCACTTCTGCCCAGCATGGCATTCCTCTAATGGGCAGTCTTTGTTTCAAAGCTTCACCTTTGGCCTGGCTGAGACCTGGGAGCTGTACTCAAAAGCACTTCCTGCCCCATCCTCCCTGGCTCACTCTCTCCTTGCCCTGCTCAGCTCTGCACTGCTGTGTGAGCCCCACCCCACACACTCCTTCTGCTGACTCTCTGCTTCGTCTTTCACAGCACTTGGCCCTAATAAATCTCTTACACTTTTAAATCTGTCTTCACATCCGCTTAGCATCTCAGCGGAGCAGAACTGAATAACTTATGCATAATAGTGCTTTTAATTAGCCAGAACCATGCAAATTTAAAAATCAAAAAAGCAAGAAATTATATGAGATGTTGTTTGAGGACACTGAGATTTCTGACTCATAAACAAACAGCCTCATACCAACAGTGCAAATAACTCTGGATTTCCCTGTGATCCCATTGTCCCACATAAACAAAGCCGGAGACATGGAGATTAATATTTGTCATCCAAACCCCCCCACCAAACCCATGAATAGAACAAGTGAGTCTTTGAAATGTTGTTTATTTTGCATACTAAACTAATTTCTGTCCTTCATTTACTCATTTCTACATTATACCCAGATTCTATTTTGAAATCAATTTATGAAAGACTCAATGAATCTTGATTTCCTAAAGTTACCTAAGAAAGGTTTTGTGTCAATGTGGAAATGGCACTAAGCTGTAGAAGTTAGAAGACGCAGGGAATTTAAGGGTTGCAGTAAGCAGGGAATGCTAAAAAAAAATTGTAGCCACATCTTGCATTTATGTTTCAAATATTTACCAAGTCAGCTGCCAAATGAAAAGGATTTTTGCATAAACTGTGAAATGCAAATTTTATGAACAGAGGAAAATGCGCTTAAATCTATTTCATTTAAAAATAGTTATGCCTTGGTTTTTACAGAATTTATCTTCTCGTAACTTTGAAGAAAAACAATAGGCAACATACATTTAAAATCGCTTATTTTCAATCACTGGTGCATTTTCCTAAAGTTACACACAATTGTCTTTCATTTATTTCTAGCAAAGTTATTTTAGAAAGTACTCAGTACAAATCCAAGTTCACACTTAACTTTGTTATTTGAGGACAGTTACAGCATTAAATGGTTAATCCATAAAATGTATCACTTTGGTCATGCGGAAGGAAAGCACAGTCGATTATTTGCACTACTTCATGTCATTTGGAGCGCTGATGGGTAAGACAAAATCCATGTTAAGAATCAAACCTGCGTGAGAGGAGAATGTTATCACTGATCCCAGGATGGAAGTGATATCCTAGCTTGTGTTTGTGCAAGACGTTGTCTCATTCTCTTTGCTACCAAAGTCTTCCTCTAACTCTCCTCAGATTCTTTCCTTATTTTCTCAGTCAACTAGCTCTCCTTTCTCCTATCCTACCTGCCCGTTTTCCTTGCCTCCTCCTGCTTATTTATCCACCTTCTGTTTGATCCGTAGATTAAATAGATGTTGCAGCCCAGGATCTATTTCTCAGTCTTCCCTTTTTACTGTCTGTATAGTTACCAGTCCACCCAGCTTCTTTCCTATCTTCATTACATTCTCTCATAGGCCACCTTCTCCGTTTACTCCAGCTTTCCCCATCTTCTTCTGCACAAGCGCCCTGAAAGTCATCCCTTATCCTTTGCAATTGTCTTTCGGATCTTGCCTGTCATTCTCGACAATTTGACAGCACGTCCAGAACATTGCATCTTAAATGCATCTAATGAGGTAAGTTTAATATATTAATTGATATTCAAAAGACTTCAAGCAGAAATAGAATTAGGCCCCTAATTTAACTTTTTCTAAGATCTCAAACATTTAAATGTCTTTTCTGCTTACATTAAATAGCCTTGTCATTTGTTCCCCGGACAGGCTTCATTTGGTAAAAGAAGGAGGGGAAAGTTGTTGTTATATCATAACGAATTCTTAGGCATTTCAAACACATGAAGCCTTCAGTGGAGAAACAGCTAACTCTAGGAAGCCTCTGCCTGACCCCAGAATACCTTTCCATTGCAGCAAGAGAGAAATGCAAAATTATGGGCAGAGGAAGTTTCTTGCTCACAAATAGAGTCAGTTAAGACTTCTGCAGTCAAAACTTCTGACCTCTGATCCTCTTTCTTCCCAAATCCCTGTAATTCAATTTTTTCTTTTACCCTGAAATACTTCATGAATACCCCCAAACCATGTTTTGAGCCTCAGAGCTCTTTGCTCACCCAATCATTTTTTTATTCATGTGCTATATAAAAAGAATCTGTGCTAAGCCCCGGCTGTGGTCTCAAGGAGTAGCTCATAATCTATAAGACATTTACCTCTGACTTCTTAAATTCAGCAGTCATCCAAATTTTCTGCACAGTATCTTTCCTCAGCCAGATATAAGAATCAAACTGTTCCTCAGGAGTGGTGACTAATTAACCCAGATGGATTTCAAACAGATAAGCTGAGAAAGTGTGGAGGCTTTGGCCTGGATCCTATCCATGGAGAGAAGGAGCCCAGTAATCCCTAAATCACATACTTTGGGTGGTGCCTGTGGCTCAAAGGAGTAGGGCGCCAGCCCCATATGCTGGAGGTGGCAGGTTCAAACCCAGCCCTGGCCAAAAAAATAAAATAAAATAAAAATTTAAAAAAAATCACATACTTTAATCTCCATTCTTGTTTACTAGACTTGTCTGGGGTGGATGTAGTTGTCCCAGTCCTCCTCCCTCCTATGAAGTTCTCCTTCCCATCAGCTTCTCCCTTGAAATTCAAGGCCTAAGCTCTCCTAGTCTGACACTCTTTTCCAGGAAGGAGACACCTGCATTCAAGAATAAAGGAAGCTGTATTAGCCAAACTCAGGTGATGACTATGAACCCCTTATCTTCACGGGGAACATGGATAGCCCCACTGGATTAGGGCAGGTGAAATAGCAGGTCCTGCTCCCACACCAATGGCTGTAAAATTAGAGGCCAAATACAGTAGAACCTCCATAGTTGACCACCTTCCTATGTTGCCCACCTCCTTAAGTTGACCGAGTCTTCATAAATGGGACCACATGCATCTATCACTACAATAAGTCTAGTTCCTTATGTTGGCCACCTCTATACATCAACCACTTTGTTACAGTCCCTTGGGTGGTCAACTTACAGATGGCCCACTGTATTCCACTGTATCAAATTTCAACCTGTACAAATTTGAGGCCAAGATAATATAAATCAGTCAATGCATACATTTATTGCTACTATTCTTGCACAGATTCATTCCATTTGTAAAATGCATAGTCCCCTGGCCAGAAATCTAGACTAAGTTCAGTTGTCTAATCCAGTGTCTAAGCACACTGCAGAGTAACCCAGACACCCCCACAGCCACACTGCCATGCAGGGGCTGCCACCTGGACCACCTGCCTTGCTTGACTCTTGCAGGGTCGACAGATTTTCTTCTCCTTTACTGTCTTCAACCATATAGTTCTTTCTTAGCTCACAAAGCCTTGGGTTCCTTTCAGCCAATTTACTAACTTGCTCTTCTTCTTAGAGGTGCATATCATTAAATTAGATAGAGGGTGTGGTACTTTATTAAATCTACAGGAACAATAAGATGTAAACTGTGACTTCTAACAGAGAGTAACTTGAAGAAGCTGAGGCCCACCTTCACGTACTTGCCTGCCTCAGTTCACTACCTTGCCTGCTCTGCCAGGGAGAATCCACTAGATCTTCAGCCAGAGTGAAATGAATTACCTAATGCAATCTCATTCTATAATTTTTTACTTTTTGAAAACATATTTGTTTGATTCACAAGCTGTGCATGAACAGTATTATTGTAAAAATACAGATAAAATCCAAGTCTCTCTCGCTTTAATCTCTTTCATTTTTGTTACCTACTACAGAAAAACTACCAGTAAGCAATCCGCCCTGTACCTTCTTAAACCATTGTCTGTACACGAACAAATGCAATTTGTTATGCAAATTTGTACAAATTTGTGTACATTTACATACATGTTAAAATGTGGTTTTGTTTTATGAGATTTTAGTTTTGTTTACAAACATAGGATCATACTGTCTATTTAGTTTAGCAAAATGTTTAAGTTAATGTGTCTTGAAATATTTTCTCATCTCAAAATACAGATCTAAATTAGTCTTTCAACTGCTGTATAGTTTATCTCATATGAATGTACCAACATTTATTCATCAGTTTCCTTAAGTGCTTAATAATTTTTACTTTTCCCAATAATGCTGAAATGAATATTCTTATAAATAATGGTTTGTATATAGGAGGAAGTATTTTTCTAGTGTAGTTAATTATTTTAATAAAAGACTGTCAAATTTCTATGGAAAACTATTTAGCCAATTTGAATACTGTTCATTTTTCTTATCCTCATGTGATACTTAGACAATTTCCATTTTTATCTATTTTTTTTAAAGAGGCAAAAAAACTCACTTTGTTTTAATTCACACGTCTTCATTGCTGATAAAGATGAACTTCTTTTCACATTTTCTATTATCTCCCTTTTTCTATCCCTCTCTTATCCTCATCAATGGTGCAATTGTTTTCTTATTGTTTTATAAGAGTTCTTTATATAGTCTAAATAGTACTCCATTATCTGCTTTACATATTATAAATATTTTCTCCTTGTCTCTTCTTTGACTATTAACTTTATTATGGTATAGGAACTTTTTTTTTTTTTTGAGACAGAGCCTCAAGCCGTCCCCCTGGGTAGAGTGCCGTGGCATTACAGCTCACGGCAACCTCCAATTCCTGGGCTCAAGCGAGTCTCCTGCCTCCGCCTCCCAAGTAGCTGGGACCACAGGCGCCCACCACAACGCCCGGCTATTTTTTGGTTGCAGCCATCATTGTTGTTTGGCGGGTCTGGGCTAGGGATTCGAACCCGCCACCTTAGGTGTACGTGGCTGGCGCCTTAGCCAGTTGAGCTATAGGGGCCAAGCCGTAATTTTCAACTTTTGATGTCATCAAGTTGATCCTCAAAAATTTCAGATATTGGATCACTTTGGGTTTCTGATTTCCAAATTAGGGATGCTTTACTTGTATATAAAAGTTTATCATGCCAGTATCACCTCATTTAGTATTTACCCTATGAGGTAAGTTCTATTGTTATCCCCATTTTACAGATGATAAAAATGACTGATTTTGGACCACTCACAACTCTGAACCTTATTCCTTATTACCTGTAAAACCACAGTGAAAAATATCATAAAAAATTCCACTAGAAAATGTATACTTAATGCAAAGGAAAGAAAGAAAGGATGAATAAAACAAAGAAAGACATCAGACATATCAAAACAAAATTAAAATGTAAGATATAAATCCAACTGCATCAATAATAATACTACATGTAAATCAACAAATATACTTCTAGCATTATAGCATGTGAGCTTTCTGAATATGCTCTCCAGTGAAACTAGTGAAAATAATAACATAAAACAACTCTCTAAGCATTCTGGAAATAGACCTAAAGACATAAAACAAAGGAAAAAACATTTATTCAAGAAAATCTACCAAAGCTGTAATAACAGTGAAAGTCTGTGATATTTGAACCAAGACATGCTTCTTCTCAATAACCCTCCAAGCCCAGTGGAGAGTGAATCTCTAGTTCAGATTGAAACATACAGGAATATAAGATTCCTTCTCCCTGACTAGTTCCAATTTAGAGAGCAATCTTCCTAAGAGGGGGAAGGGCATCAGCATTTTTCATGGTTCCTCTAATTCCCTGTTGCTAAGTCTAAATTCTGGTCCAGTACAGTCAAGAGGTGGGCAAGAGGTGGGGACTCTTCCACCAGCCCCTAATCATGGGACAAAGCTAAATCTTAGACTCGATGCTACTAAGTATACTGGTACCTCAATCACCCTCATCCCAGATCCACTCTAAAAGAAGCAAATCATAGAGACCTCAAGCTACTACCCTTTTACTCTACCAGAGAAGAGTAAAGGGATACAGAAAGAAGTGTGTCATTGTCTTGGCCCCTAGTACTAGAGTTGTGGCTTAGAAATTTGCCCTAACAGAAAAACAGGCCTTAGAAGAAAGAGCTCTGAATCTTTCCCAAAGGAACTGACTTCATCTGCAACAAAGTGTGGAAAAATTTAAGCCTAAGAGTTCTCTCAAAAACAATGAAAATGATAGTAAAAATAAATTTGGAAGAAATTGATAGATATATTGGAATTATAGGCTAAAATGTATGCTGGCTACTTTGCTGGGGAGAAACAGAGGAAAGTGATAGCAACAAAGAACACCCAGAGGTCAGAGCAAATTTCAAATGCTGACCTAGGGAAACTTTCCTACAAATGATCCCAAATTTGACTCAATCAGTTTTTGAAGCAATTTAGGCTCTGGGGTATTGTTGAAACCCTTAAAGCAGTCAGCTCCTCTTGAAGAGCAAAATCAATAGACACTCCAACCAACAAGAGCAAAGTATACATTCTTTTCAAATGCAAATGGACAGTCTCCAAGATATACATTACCATATGCTATGCTAGGCCATAAAACAAACTTTGATAATTTTATAAGGTTAAAAATAACACAAAAAAATTGTTAGAAAGCCAAACATGGTAACAAGCACCTTCAGTTCCAACTACTCCAACTACTCAAAAGGCAGAGACAGGAGGATCACTCCAGCTCAGGAGTTCAGCCTGAGCATCATAGTGAGACCCTATATTTAAATAATAATAATAACATAATTATTATTATAAAAGAAATAATAAAATGTATTTTCTATGTCATTGATGGGATAAAATTAGAAATCAATAATAGAAAGCAAATTGAAAACTCACAAATATATAGGAAATTAAGTAGACCACCCCTAAATAACCAATGAGTCAAACAAAAAATAAAAAAGGGAAATTTTAAAGTACTTTGACATGTATGACAATGAGCACTGACCAAGGATAAATGAAGATTCAGATTCAATTGACTAAAATTAGAGATATAAGACTTAACTTCCAAACTCACAGAAACAAAAAGGCTTATAAGATAATATTAAGGGCCAAATAGATGTGGGGACTCATGCTGAGGTAGGATTGCTTGGGCTCAGGAGTTCCAGAACAGCCTGAGCAAGAGCAAGATCCCATCTCTACTAAAAATAGAAAAATAGTTAGGTATTTGAAGGCTGCCTGTAGTTCCAGATACTTGGCAGGCTGTGGCAGAAGGATTGCTTGAGCCCAAGAATCTGAGGTTGCTATGAGCTAGGCTAACCCCGTGGCATTCTAGCATGGGCAATAGAGTGAGACTCTGTCTCATAAAATATATATATATATAGTATTAAGAACAATTCTATGCCAACAAATTTGTTATCCTAAATGAAATGGAAAAATGTTTAGAAATACACAATCTACCAAAACTGACTCAAGAATAAATAGAAATTCTGAATAAGTTTATAACAAAGAGACTAAGTTAATAATCACAAAACTTCCAAAAATAAAGCCTTGAACCATGTCTTCATTCGTGAATTCTAGCACACATTCAAAAAAGAGTTAATAACGGCTCAGCGCCTGTGACTCAGGCGGCTAAGGCACCAGCCACATACACCTAAGGTGGCGAGTTCGAATCCCCAGCCCGGGCCTGCCAAACAACAATGATGGCTGCAACCAAAAAATGGCCAGGCACTGTGGCGGGCGCCTGTAGTCCCAGCTACTTGGGAGGCTGAGGCAGGAGACTCGCTTGAGCCCAGGAGTTGGAGGT
>CAUYTI010102909.1:0-17335 GCA_963575145.1 Galago senegalensis
GTGTATTCAGTTTTGTTAGGATGAAATGTTCTGTAGATGTCTGATAAGTCCAGAAGTTGAATAGTTAAATTTAAATCTAAGATTTCTTTGCTAAGCTTCTTATTGGAGGATCTATCCAACACTGCCAAAGGAGTGTTAAACTCTCCAACTATGATGGAGCTGGGGTAAATCAAGTTGCTCATGCCAGTTAGAGTCTCTTGAATGTTTGGATGTTTGGATGTATTCTGGTTGGTTGCATAGATATTGATAATTGAGATCTCATCATATTCAGTATTGCCCTTAACAAATATAAAGTGGCCATCTTTATCTTGGTTACTTTTATTGGTTTAAAACCTATTGTATCTGCAAATAAAATTCCAACACCTGCTTTTTTCTGTTTTCCATTACCCTGGAATATAGATGACCATCCCTTCACCCTGAGTCTATATTTGTCTTGTAGGGTAAGATGAGATTCTTGTATACCACAAATGTTTGGTCTGGGTTTCTGTATCCAATCAGCCAATCTGTGCCTCTTTAGAGGACAATTTAAGCCATTCACATTGATTGAAATTATTGATAAGCCTGATGAAATTTTAGGTATCGAGTTGTTCAAAATTCCAGTGGTCGTTTTTAATCCTTTCGCCACCGTAGAAGTTGTAATTTGATCAATAGTTTCTGAGTGAGTTTACTTTTGTGGTGGAGGATTGCACTGGTCATTGTGGAGAATAGGTCTGAGAATATCCTGGAGAGCTGGTTTAGTTATGGCAAATTTCTTCAATACATGGATATCAATGAAGTGTTTAATTTCTCCATCATAAATGAAACTCAGTTTAGCTGTATATAAGATCCTGGGTTGAAAGTTATTTTGTTTTAAGAGATTAAGTGTCAATGACCACCCTCTTCTTGCCTGAAAGGTTTTGGCAGAGATCTGTAGTTATTCTAATATTCTTCCCCTTGTAGGTTATGGTTTTCTTACATCTTGCTTCTTTCAGGATTTTCTCTTTCATATTAACTTTAGTGAAGTTAATTATGATGTGTCTGGGGGATTTCTTATTCTGGTTGAGTTGTGCTTGGATTCTGAAGCTGCCTGAAATCTGAATTTCAGGATCTCTTGACATACCTGGAAAGTTCTCTTTCATAATTTCATACAGAAGAGCCTCTGAGTTTTGCGAAGCAACTTTGTCGCCTTTAGGGATTCCTATGAGGTGAATATTAGTTTTTTTCGAATTATTGCAGAGCTCTCTGAGAGAATGATTCATTTTTGCTTTCCATTTCTGATTCTCCTTGGATGTTTGGATGTATTCAGAAGCTTTGTCTTCTACATCTGAGATCCTTTCTTGTGTCTTTTGCACTCTGTTACCAAGAGATTCTACCATGTTTTTCAGATCTTTGAGGGCTGCAATCTCTTGCCTTAATGTTTCAAAATCTTTGGTGGCTTTGTCTTTGAATTTGTTGAATTCTTGGAGTGAAATTTTGGAATGCTCCTTGAATTTCTATTTCTATCTTTGCCTCTATTCTATTAATCTTATTTGCAATCCAAATTCTGAATTCAATTTCTGACATCTCAGTTATCTGTTTATATAGGGGAATCTTCAGTTTCGTCTGCCACATTCTTTCTTGGGGTGGTTGATCTACTCTGGTTGTTCATATTACCAGAGCTTTTCCTCTGATTCCACCCCATGATTGTTTTACCCTGTTTGGCTTTTCCCCTTGAGGTTTGTCAAGGACCCATATGGTGTTACGGCCTGAGAGACTGGGGACCTGCTTGGTGTGATGGGCCTAAGTGGCTCTGTCTTATTTTCAGCTGGTCTCTGTCCTACCCTAGAGATTCAGTTTCTCTTGGTTGAAGTCTCAGCTGTGGAGAACTACCAGCAATTAAATCACCCTGACCCCCATAAACAACAATTTGGCAAGGAAAATCAAACTTTTCCTCAACCATACACCCAGGGTGCCCCTTGAATAGTCCCTGGGTGGTCTGCCCAGTTTAGGGGGTGCAAATCTGTTGTCCTAGTCAGCACCTGTTTCAAGTGGAAAAGGTCAAATGTTTCTGGCAGCTAGATAAGAGGGGTCTGCTTGCAGCTCGGATATAACTTGTTTCAGTGCTCCATGAGGGCAAAGGGACCCACCCAGCAGATGGGTTAGTCTGGGAAGGTTAATACCTCCTTCCCCACCTTGCACTCAGTCACTCGTAATCCCCCAGGTCTGCAACCCTGTTCACTCCAGTAGGCAACTGCTCTGAGGGCTTATGATTGCCACAATCACCCAGAAATCTGTGTCCAGCAGGGGGGCCTTGCGTGTTGAAATGAGGCTATGAATGTTCTGTTAATTCCAGCCCCTTGCCTTCTGTTGGCTAGATTCCTCTGCAAGTCAAAGGCTGCTACCCCGGTCTCAATCCCTGTCTCTGCCCTCCCACTGCCTTTGTCTCAACATTCCCCTGAGGGTGAGGTGCTCCTTGGGAAATCTGAGTTCAGTCCAGTAGGGGAAGAATTTGCACTTTCAAAGTTGTGGCCATTATAGCCTCACACCTTCTGTCCAGTCTAAATTCTTCTGGAAGTCAGAGGCTTTCTGGAGCTGGTGAATAACTCAGCTCTGAGCCTGAAGCAAATTAGAGTTTACACTCAGATGTCAATTCCAGCCTCTGCACGCCCACTGCCTTTGTCTCAGCTATTTCCCTGAGTGCTGGTGCTAATTGTCTCTTTACTTACAAAAGTTACCAAGTCTGTTCCAATGGCATCTGTATGGCTTTCTTCTCCTCACTCCTGTGCCACAGTCAGCACAGAGTAGCAACAGCCCTTTCCCCTTCTACTTCTCTCCAGGAGATGCCCAAGAATCTGGACTCTGAGGGTAACAAACCTCCAGACCTCAGGGTGGGTGGGAGGGGGAAAGTCCTCAGAGTTCAATGTTGTAGGTGGGGACTATATATAGTTTTATACAGTTTTACAGTTTTATGCTTGGCAGGAGGGTGCCGTGGCATGCCAGCAGGGATATGAGGTCCAGTTTTTAAGGGGTCTCTCCTGTGGGATAGAGTGGGAGGATGTTTGAACTCTGCTTGCTTATTTGCATGGAATAAACTGTGAGCCCTTCTTGTGGGGGCGAGGGGACTCCCATCTGCATGGTGGTGGATTTTGTACCTTTTGATTATATTTTTGGGGTCACAGCTTGCCTCAGGAAGGTTGAAGTGTGCTCTTCAATCTTCTCTCTCGGCTCCTCTCCAAACCATTAGCTCCTTTGCTAAACTTCTGTCCTTTAAGCCTCCTTTTAGACTGGAGCTTTTGTAAAAAGCTGGCTGTAGTCCGCCATCTTGGCTCCGCCCCCAACCTTTGTGTTTTGACCTAGCACAGATGGTATTCTACTAGCAGATGATTGGAAGAATACAGAATTGGTCCTCTTCTTTGTTCACAGTGTTGTCTAACATGGTAAATAATGGTAAATAATACTGATATTGAACAGGTATTGGTGAGAGGTAGTAGTTGTAATTTTTAAAACAATGAGCATTGAAATCAAACATGAATTGGCATCCAGGTTTTTTTCTTATGAGGTATGAGATTCTGTACAATATATCTTCTCTGCATCTTACTTGATGATATAAAAAATTTCATCCCTAGGCTCAGCGCTTGTAGCTTAGCAGCTAAGGCACCAGCCACATACACTGGGGCCGGGCCTGCCAAATAACAATGACAACTACAACCAAAAAATATCTGGGTGTTGTGGTGAGCACCTGTAGTCACAGGTACTTGGGCTGGGACAAAAGAATCACTTAAGCCCAAAAGTTTGAGGTTGCTGTGAGCTGTGACACCACAGCACTCTGCCAAGGGTGACACAGAGAGACTCTGTCTGAAAAAAAAAAATTATCCCCAGAGGGTTAGAAGTATTAAATGAGATAACATATATAAGGCACTTTAATGCAATAACAGCTTAATAAGTGCTGGGTAAACCCAGGTATGTTGTCTCACACCTATAATCCTGGCACTTTGGGAGGCTGAGGCAGCTGGATTTCTAGAGTTAGGGAGTTCAAGCCTGAGCAAAAGATAGACCCCTGTCTCTAACAAAGAATAGAAAAACAAGCCAGGCATTGTGGCAGGCACCTGTAGTCCTAGCTACTCAGAAGGCTGAGGCAAGAGAAACTCTTGAGCCCAAGAGTTCAAGGTTGCTGTGAGCTAGGCTGATGTCATGGCACTCTACCCAGGGCAACAGAGTGAGGTACTGTCTCAAAAAAAAAAAAAAAAAGAAAGAAAGAAAGAATAGAAAAAAAAGTCTCAGTAACAGGGGATGGAAGCCTATAACATGTAAGAAAACAAACAGGAATTTTAAATTAGGCAATCATTTAAGATCTAGAAGAATTATGCCCAGTGTATTGAAAGGACCTCATTGCTAGTAATCTTTGAGAAATCAAGACAAATGATGGATGTTCTAGACTGTTGCTTCAATTTTCAAAAAAAAAAGAAAGAAAAGGGTGGGGGGGGGAAGAAAGATTCTCAAGATTTAGTAATTTTGATACTGGAGTTTTGATACTGGATTTCCAGGCTCTTGGTCTCAGAGGTTTGAAGAATGAAGCAACGGACCACAGGATAGGTTTTATTTAACAATTTAAGTGTTACAGCTCTTACAAAGAACCAAGCTTTCTTGCAGAGCAGGACCAGCAGTAAGATAGGTCTTATAATATAAGTGTTATAGCTCTCACAAGGAAACAAATGTCCTTGTAAAGTAGGATTAGCAGTAAGATAGGTTTATATACAAGTGCTACAGCTCTTACAAAAAGCCGAACATACTTGCAAAGCAGGATACAAGTGTTTACAGCTCTTACAAAGGGGCAAACCTCCTTGCAAGTGTTACAGCTCTTATAAAGGGGCAAATCTCATAGAGCCCCTATGTAACATACAAGCCCACTTGTAACATACAAGTGTTACAGAGCCAAACCTCTTTGCTCTTCCTCTGAGATCTGCTGAGGTCTGCACTTAGGCTCTTTGGCTTATATAGAGGCAATTGTCCAATGAGTTTTTGGGTCCTGAAAATAGACCAATCATGAGTAGGTTTTGAAAATGGACCAATCAGGGATGCACTGGAGGAATTGCGAGAAGTCCACGTGAGGAGACAGCGCGGTGCCAGTGTCTTCCCCCACTTGTGTCAGGTTCTTTTGGCTACTGGAGCGTCCATTGGGAGAGGGAAGCTTCCCCCGCTTGCCTACGCTCTATCCTGCTGGTTCCTCTGCCGGCTGCCACCACCAACATCACCAAGATGGAGGTGGCAGGTCCTCCAGCCCCACCTGGCTGAGCTAGCTGGGGCACCATCTGTCCAGTATCAATTTCAACTGGCCCGTTACATGTTTTAATGCCCAAAGAAATTCCAGATGCTTTATGGATTATGAAACAGACATTCTATATGCAACTTTAAAAGGAAGTTGTGATTGCTGCATTTAATCAAACAAGTCATGATGAAAACAACAAGATTTTCTTTCTCTCTCCTCTTTTTGTAGAAGAGCTGTAAAACTAATCGGACAAGTACCATACACATAGCATTGGTATATCAGCCTCTCCAGAGGGCATGTGAACCTTTAAAATGCTGCCTTGCATTATGAATATCTACAGGAAATTACCAAATATAGCACTTTCTAAATTATTTGACCATGAAATCCATTATTTTCAGAGCACCTAGTAAAATCTGCAAGAACTTTGGTTGGCAAAACATTGGGAAATACTACTTGAAGTGTTGAGAGTAAAGGTGAAGACAGCCTTCGAGATACTGTGTTCATTTTCAAAGGAACTGTTTTTAAAAGAACACAAGCAAAATGAATTTTTCCAAAGGACGAGACCAATGTAATGAATTATATTAAGCTGTATGATCAAAGAAATTATTAGGAACTGTGGAAGAGAGACCTTGGGGAGTGAAGTTGTCTTAAGAATCAATTTCATGTTTTTCAATGGGTATTATATGGAGAAAGAATGGACTTGCTCTGTTTAGTGTAATCAGCCAGAAAAAGAGTATTAACTCAGAGTTATAGGGAAGCAAATTTTGGCTAAATATAAAGATTTTTTGTGAGATAACTAGTTTTGGAATTTCACAGCCTGAATTCTATAATAGCCTCATTACTTCTTAGCCAGGCATCCTTGAACAAATGACTCACTCATATAGGGAAGCTCATGAATGTACTATAAAGAGTAAATCCTGGCTCAGCACCTGTGGCTCAAGTAACTAAGGCGCCAGCCACATACATCTAAGGTGGCGGGTTCGAATCCCCAGCCCGGGCCCGACAAACAACAATGATGGCTGCAACCAAAAAATGGCCAGGCGTTGTGGTGGGCGCTTGTGGTCCAAGGTACTTGGGAGGCTGAGGCAGGAGACTTGCTTGAGCCCAGGACTTGGAGGTTGCTATGAGCTGTGATGCCATGGCACTCTACCCAGGGGGATAGCTTGAGGTTCCATCTCAAAAAAAAAAAAAAGAGTAAATCCTACTCTTGAATTTGAAAATATCCACATATTCCTGGCACATAGTAAGTCCTCAGTAAGTGGAATTATTAGTGCTATCGGTACACATACAGCTGCCCAATAATAAAATGGACAGAGAACTTCTGAGGGCAGAGAATATCTCAATAATTCAAGTACATTCTTAATCATTTAACATTTTTTTGAAAGCCTACTGTAGGGAACACATCATGGGGAGTAGCAGTGACTCAGTTCCCATATTTATGTGTTAGCAATCACATAAGGAAGAGGAAGGGAAGTAAGGCAAACAGATTAGCAACAGTAACATAAGGTGGGATGCTTGCAAGTGTCAGAAATTAAGAGCACAAGGGCTAAATCTTTTGAAGAATAGATGGAAAGCTTTGTGAAAATGGGAGCATATGAAGAATGGGAAAACTTTCAGTGGGTAGGGTAAGATGGGAGGTAGCACATTGCAGGAGAAGGTCTATGATGAGGAGAGGCCAAAGGCAGGAAAGCAGGAAGGTATATGCAGATAAACAGTGCAGTTTAAAGGGACTACAACGGCAAGCCTAAAGGAAAACAGAACAGAATTATAGGTAATTATTGGGGGCCACAGAATGGGTTTACACTTAACTTTGGGATTAGTGGGTAACATTTTGAATGAAAGGAGTACTTTAAAAAAATGAATTTGGTAGTGGCAAAAAAAATTGGTTAGGATCGTACTCCTAAAGCCAGAAGCCAGTAAGAAAAATAGTGCAGTAGGTGAAAAATGAAGAGAGGGCAGTGCCTGTGGTTCAGTGAGTAGGGCGCCAGCCCCATATACTGAGGGTGGTGGGTTTGAACCTGCAACAAAAAAAGAAAAGAAAAGAAAAGTGAAGAGAATCCCAAGTTGGCTAAAGCACTGGGAATGCAGAGGAAACCCCCAATGAGTTAAATGAAGAGCAGACTCTGAGAAAAGCTCTGGCAACAAATAAGGGACGCTATGGATTTCAAATATTGAATTTCAGTTAAGGGAGGTTTTAGCAGGAACATTTCAAGGTAAGGTCCATGGTATTTATTCTCAGCATAATAGTACAGAGTAGACCCTGATAAACATTTGTTTAATAGGGGAATTTATGAATGAATAAATGATGAAGAAGAATGGAAAATAGTAATAGAAGAAGTAAAAGATAAAAGCTTGCAAGAGTCAATTTCAGGAAGGGGAAAGCTGGTTGGATAGAGATGGGAGCTTAAAAGTAGCCAAAAAGACCTTATTCCAAGTAGGTCCATAGGCCAGATCCCGCGCATCACCTGATTTTGCACTGCCCAGGAGCTAACAATAACTTTTATATTTTAAATGGTTGAAAATAAACCAAAGAAGAGTAATATTTTGTGCCATGTAAAAATGAAACTCAAATTTCAGTGTTTATAAATAAAGCAACAACTTTTTTTGTTGTATTATTTTTGCAGAAGTGACAGGCTAGTGGGTAAATATTATGAAGGAGTGTCTTTATCCAAATTTACTTTTAGGTTCACTTCCTAAATGCTATCTATTTCCTTACTACAGTCCTGTGAGATAAAAATTATTCTTCCCATTTTACTGGTAGATAAATAAAAGATTGTGATCCAATCAAGGTCACACAGTCCATCAGGAGTAGAGAGACTTATATTAATCTGCCTTTCCAGACTTTTCATTTTCCTCTAGGAGCAAAACACTGACTCTGAAAACAGTGAGACCCAGACACGCTCATAAGAAGTTGGGAAATGTTTTGAATGCTTAGAGGGAAGTTTTGGAACTCAATCAAAAAAGGGAACAATGGGGAAAGGGGAGAGGAAGGGGAGGGGAAAGGAGAGGATGGGTAGAGGGAGGGTGATTGGTGGGATCATGTCTATGGTTCATCTTTTAAGGGTACATGTGAATTTTTCTAAATGTAGAATATAAATGTCTTAACAAATAACTAAGAAAATGACATGAAAGCTATGTTAACCAGTTTGATAAAAATATTTCAAATTGTATATAAAAACAGCACACGGTACCCTATGACAGTATTAATGTATACAGCTATGATTTAATTTAAAAAAGTTGAATTTATTTAAATCACAAAAAAGCCAGCAGCAATACAGTTTATTTCATTAAAAAAAAAAAAAGAAAAAGAAAAAAGGGAACAGTTAAGTAGAGATTTACATGATTTAAATCAATTAATCCTCAGAACTCCTCCATGAGAGCAACACTATTAGTAACAACCCTGGATTGCATAAAGGATGGCCTTCTTGAAGACCATACCCTAGGAAAAAGCACAGTGGGTAGATACTCTCAAGCTTTAGGTCCTTTGGAGGGTAAGACCATTAGGCTTCCAAAGTCTCAGCCAACTAAGGGCAAGTATCTGTGATTCCATGTTCAGGACACTTAGGGAAGGATTCCCATTCACTAGGCTTTTACTCTGGTGTCTCTTTCTCACTCCTCTAATCTCTCCCCACCCAGCTTCCCACAAAATTTCACAAGCTCCTCCTTGGTAGTTTATTCAGAAGAGACTTGAGTTACAACACATCAATCAGCATTTGAAGAAAAGGAGCAAATAAGTTTAAAGTTCATGTTGAGGGTTGTGAAAACACAAAAGCTGTGGCCAACTAAGAACAGACAAGAGCACTAGTGGGGAGCCAGGCCTCTCTTTGATATACAGAAAAGACTGGGCCTTAATTTAGATCTCGGGTTGACAATCCAAAGTGCTGAACAGCCCTACAGGACTCCTGCTCCATGCCATGCTTTTGAAAAAGAATGGATAGAATGTGCACATGGAATTGATGCTATCCCGGCAGAGAAAGAGTGCAACATAAAATTTTATGATTTCATAGAATGTATACAAACAATTGAAACAATTGTTGAAAACAATTCAGCGCTTGAAAGCCATCAAGAAACAGTGGCATAAGCTAATAAAGGAAGGGAAATACACCCCTCCCCCTCACTGCTTGGGCCACGAGGAGTCTAGGCCCTGAACAGAGAGCAGCAGCTGATGGCTTGAGGCTGATTTTCATTTTCCACTGGAAAGTTTGTTAACTGAAAACTTCTTTATCAAAAGTATGTAAAAACAAAGGATTGCTCCATCTTGTTTAAAAAAAAACAAAGAACAACAACAAAAAAACCCCAAAATAACCTCTCCTGTAGAAAGCCCAGAGGCAGGTATCAGAGAGTTCAGCAGCTGCGGATTTTGAAGGATTTTGAAAGCGGTCTATTTAAACAGCCACTTTCCAACTAGGAACTCGCTTTGGCAGCTGCCCCACAAAACAGGAAGTGATTTGAATGCAGTTTGTTTTTATGACTTTCTGAACTTCAGGCGTAAAACAAGTTTTAGCAGTGGATCTACTCCCTTGCTTTAGTACCTCTATTTCTTATCAAATAACTGTGCAGGGGTTAAAGTACCAAGGTAAAGTTCTGAACAAATACTGACTTAGTAAGCAGCTCTGTGCACCAGTCTCTGGTGCCAGTTAAATTCAAAGCAAGCTTAGCTGCTTTTTTTTTTTTTTTTTTTAAATCTTGGCTAGAAACTGGTGGGGGTGGGGAGAAAAAGAGGGAACCGGGAAGAGGAGGGGGAAGTTAAGCCTTGCTTCCCTCCCTGTCTTCTTCAGAAAACCAAATATGGCATCTTCCATGAGGAGCTTGTTTACTGACCACGGCAGATACGTGGAAGCTTTTCGGAGGTTTCTCAACAGTTCCACGGAACACCAGTGCATGCAGGAATTCATGGATAAGAAGCTGCCAGGCATAATAGCAAGGTAACAAAAAGTGACGTTTTTGTCAAAGGGACAAGCCTTAGACTCGCCCTGCGTCAGTGATGGATGAGCGGGCTGAGCCCCGCAGGCTGAGCGCGGGGGCCGAGGGTGAGGTACTGATAGCAGCGCCCCCTCAGCCCCTCCTCCTGCCCGCCCTGCCTTTCCACTGCAGAGCTTTGCTTCTACGTTTGCTTTAAACACTAAAAGGTTCCGATTTGTGCTGTATTTTCTTCCAGCTGCACAGAGATAAGCCTTAACCATTTGAAGGAACAAATCCATGTTCATTTGGGAAAAGATAAGATACTAATCTTTAAACTCAGATTTTTCAGCCCTCCTCCAACTTTTACATCTCAAAAAAGTCCCAAAGGGGAGTATGGTATGCTTTTCATTAGAATCAAACACAAATAATTGGCAAATACTATTTGCCTCTGAGGATTGAGTGAGTGCCTCTCAGTTCTCATAACAGCCATCCAAATTGATTTTCTTTTTCCTTTATTACAGTTATCACTCTCTCCTCCCTCTGCAAAAATTGTCTTTTTCTTTCAACTTAATATTAGTAGTCTGTCCCTTAGAAAAGAGCATTTTCCCATTATCAGTGGAACTCACTAGTTTCTATCCTTCTTGCAGATTCCTTTTTTTTTTGGTGATTAATGTGTTCAATTTGTGCCAGTGCTGATAAGCATTATGAGAGTAACAGATTCCACATGCTAAAGATAATCAAATAACTTATCTGAGAGTAAATTGCTGTAACTCATTCTACTTCAGGAAATAGTGATGGAAAACTAGGGAGAAATAACTGACTGTGGATCCAATTTGAAAGTAACAAAGGAAACTGATATTTTATCTTTTGCTGGAGTTCTCTGCTATAGGCCTGAAATTCTTTCACTAGGGCAGTACCATTGCCTACCAGAGCAGATATTGTTAAATGGATATGAAATTTGATTTCCATTTATATTTTACATGGCTTAGATCTTAAGTGTTAGTTTCTAAAGAGGGGTGGGTCTTATACAGGGTGGCCATAAAGTTCATGTGCAATTTATTTACATGAACTTTATGGCCACCGTGTATAAGAATTAATATGTGATATATAATAGGATAAGGATGCAAAAATCAAAGCAAATAGTGAACACAGACAAATTCTTATTTAGGAACTAATTCTAGTTTTCTTTTTGGGTTTTTTTTGCTCATTTCTAAAATTAAAGGTGATGAGTTAATTTCTGAGTTTTATTTCAATAATGAAAGTATGTATTTTTGTCTGTAGTTTATCCAGATCCTTGGTTTTGTGCTGTCATAGAGTTTGGTTTAAAGAGATACCATGGATAGATATAACATAATGAATGATGGATGGACCTTCCCTGTCTTCAGAGTTTATGCAGTCTAATCAGAAATACTCAATGCAAAAATATGTGAAAGAGTGAAGAATTTTCAAAGGCATACTAAAATGGCTTTGTAATGGTAACATACGGTTAGGAATGTGCAGAATCAAAGTACCGTTTATTAAGAAAGTAATTTTGTTCTAAAGCTGATGTGAGAAAAAAGATGCAGCTGAAGGGCCTTGAAAATGCTTGCTTAATGTTTTCTAGAGTTAGGCAGCACCAAAAAGGCACTCAGATCCTCCTTGGGTGTGTGAGGGCAGGGTTTGCCAAGTAGGTGATTAACTGTAGTAATTGAGTTGTTAATTGGGTGGGGACTCATCTTACATAATTTCCCATTTTTATTAAAGCAAGACATGCTCAAATTTTAAAACATCAAATGGTTCTAAAAAGCCTATAACTATTAACATCACCACCAAAAACAGTAGTCCCTTGCCCCATCTACTCCATCCCTGATTCCCACTCTCTAGAAGCAACAATTTTTAATATTTAGGAAGCTTTTAGTTGTTTTTTGTAGAACTTTCTTTCATAATTCTTTTTTTTTGGCCAGGGCTGGGTTTGAACCCGCCACCTCCCGCATATGGGGCTGGTGCTCTACCCTTTTGAGCCACAGGTGCCGCCCTCTTTCATAATTCTTAACATCGTTATTCGTCTATTTCTTCATTGTACTGTATTAAAATAACCGCAAACTTTTCCTACACTATCATGTCACAGTATTATGTCAACACTTTTCCTTAAATAATTTGAGTGTTTATATCATTTTGCCTGTGTGTATATTATTTATAATTGAACAATATAGTGTACCATAATTATGTTAATTACATTTCTTTTCATATATAAGTTTTTATTTTCCCTGGAGTTGACTATTGCCTTAATTTTAGTTTCTTTCTTTTAGTTTTCTATGTATCCATTACAACATTGATAAATTTATCAATCTCTCAGTATAGTCAAACCTATCAAGGAATCTATTATCTTTCTGAAACCCTTTGTTCTTTTTTCCATTCTGAGAAGATTTGATTTTGGTTTGCTATATAATTGCTGTACAATTTATTTCATTTCTGGAAATTCTCTTTCCCTCTTTCTAGTTGTTGATTCCCTGATTCTGGATATCATGCTTTTTTTTTTTTTTCTCTCTTATTTTCCTCAGTCTTTTTTTCCCCTCCAGTTAATTCTTTGAGGTTTAAAGGTGAATGGAGGCTAAATTTTTTGAGAGTTTGTATGTTTAAAAATGCCTTTACTCAATGCTTATCCTTGTTATTGGCTATAGAACCCTAGGCTGAAATGATTTTGTATCACAAATTAAAGGTACTTTTCCATGTCTTTTAGCTATTGGAATTGTGTTAAGAAATCAAATGCTATTCAAATTTCTCATCTTTGGCATGTGAGCTTTACATTGTGTTTGCTTTGTTTTGTTTTCCTTGCACTGAAGATTTTATGATTTTCTTATCTCTGATATTCTGAAATTTTAAGATAACAAGTTATGGAGTGAGTCTTTTCACCCATTTTTTGTGGGTACTTCCTGAACCATTTGCATTGAGATTCAGATCTGGGAAACTTTGATATTATTTAATCATTCTTCCCATTTTTTCTTCTTAGAACTGGTCAAACACTAGACTGCCTGGGTTGATTTCCTAGTTTTCTTCTTCTTTTTCTTTTCTTTCTTTTCTTTTTTTTTTTTTTGAGAGAGTCTCGCTTTGTCACCCTTGGTAGAGTGCCATGGCATCATAGCTCACAGAAACCTCAAACTCTTGCGCTTAAACAATTCTCTTACCTTAGCTTCCCAAGTAGTTGGGACTACAGGGACCCACCACAACACCTGGCTATTTTTAGAGATGGCGTTTTGATCCTGTAAACTCAGGCAATCCACCTGCCTCAGGTTCACAAGTTTTAGGATAACAGGTGTGAGCCACTGCATCCAGCCCCTAGCTTTCTCATATTACCAGTTCACTACAACTTTATCTTTCAGCCCATCTATTAATTTTTAGCTATTATATTTTTAATTTCTAAGAATGTTCCTTTTTTATAGTATCATTTTTTCATTTCCAAATATAATACCTTTTCTTATCTATTAAAAAATGTTCCCCTGCTCTCAGCAAGTGTCTTCTGAGTTCCCTTTTTCTGTTTCTTTTAGTCTTTGTTTCTCCCTGTTACAGGAGCTCCAACTCCCTTGATTAGCCTGGCTGTCCATCCAATCAAATAATCAGGCACTCAAAGGGATGGATTTGTTCAGTAAATGTCTCACTGTATAACTGGATACAAACTTAGCTCTTTCCTTGAAGAGCTTCAGATGTCGATATATGTAAGCTTATCACTGAGACAGTTTGTTGCTCCAGAGAGGAATTCTTCAATCCCCTGGGGCAGGGGGTGGCAAGGAGGTTACAGAATATAGCTGTAAATAGTAAAGTTCATTATTGTCATTACATGTAAAGCATTTAGACTCTGACCCGGAAAACAGTACATTTTAAAAATAATTATTATCATTATAATATATGAAATGGGATTAATGATGGCATCAACTCATAGGGAAGTTATAAGAAGTCAAAGAATTAATTCATGTAAATCACTTAGCTGTGACTAGAATCATAACAATTGCTATTATATGTTGAATGCTCGTCACCTGCAGATATATTTCTAAGAGATTTGCATGCATTAACTCATTAAATCCTCAAAACTTCCTCATGAGTTCAATACAGTTATTCATAATCCTGTAGAGTGACTCATCCTATATGTGGGTCACTGTGAAAGTTTTGAGACAGACTTTGTTATGGTCCATTATTTCACTTTCAAGAAATACAGTGGACAGCATCTTTTCTGATCCATGCGTATGAGTTTCAGTTTGCGTGGCTTATTGATGTTGCTGGGAGGGCTTCATTTATTGCAATCTACACGGATTTTGTGTTTCTGATTGTGTATCTCAGAACTTTTGTAATGGCACACATATTTCATGGGGAGGTCGAATAACTTGCTCAAGGTAACATGTCAGTAAGCTGGGAGGTCAGCCTGTATCTTCTGCTCCGTAGCAGCATTCCTATGCCATCCACAGATGTAAGCTTTTTTTTTTTTTTGAGATGGAGTCTGATTTTGTCGCCCTCTGCAGAGTGCCATGGCGTCTAGCTCACAGCCGCTCAAACTCTTGGGCTCAGGCGATTCTCTTGTCTCAGCCACCTGAGTAGCCAGGACTACAGGTGCCTGCCCCAACACCTGGGTATTTTTAGAAACAGGGTCTCACTCTTGCGCGGGCTGCTCTGGAAACTGGGAGCTCAGGCAATCCACCCGCCTCAGCCTCCCAGAGTGCTAGGATTATAGGCGTGAGCCACTGCCCGGCCACAGATGCAAGCATTTTTAAGAATGAACAAAGGTATAGTTAGAAATGGATGCATTAAGATTCAGGGATATGAGTTGGAAGACAGCTAGAACTGAGGATGGCAACTTGCTTCTAGGTGCCCTTGACTCCAGCCTTTCCACCTTCTTTCAGAATCTTGCATCAACCATGGTTTGCATCCTGTGACTCGGTGCAGCCTTTTTCATTACAGTCCAAACACAGGCTTGTTGACCATCCCACGATTCAAACAAACACCATCCTTTTCAGTTCACCTTTTCACTCTAGCAGTCATCTCTTTTCCTTCTCTTTCTTTCATCCTCTTTCAAGTCTCTAGATCTGCTTCTTTTTTTTTTTTTCAAGTCTGCTTTTAATCCCATTGCCATCTGACTGCAGTCCTCCGCTCTCTTTTAAAACTGCTGTTATCAAAGACATTCATATTGCCAAATTCAATGGAGATTTTTCTCTTTTTTTATTTTTTGGTAGTATTCCCTGTTGCCTTTGCCATGACTGATGGCTTTCTCAGGCTGTAACTCTCTTAGCGGCCCTCTGAGCTTTATTGCCTTTCATTTCTGTCTCCCTTGTGTATTCTTCATGGTCCAGTGACTTTTAAAAGTTGGCATTGCATCATTACCCACTACTCTTCCAACTCTTTGCAATATCTTTCAGTGACAGAATCCACTCTTTTGGTTTTGACCATTACTTTATGATAAAGAGAATACATAATTGGCCCTGAGAGACTAGATCATCTTTCTTCTAACCAGCTTAAATCTTGCATATCCAAATATCTGCTCAATTCAGATTTATTTATGGAAAAAAACTAACAAAATGTAAACTTGCTTTCAAACTATTATACTTCAGCTTCCTTTTGGCATCACCCTTTGCCCAGTCATCCACGCTGAAAATGTGTAGTCACACACACATATTTTTTATTCTGACCCTTTCAATTAACCTAAAAGAAAGTCCTACTGAGTTACTTCCAAATTCCAGTCTATTTCTAGCACTAGAGCATAATTTGGGGCTTTATTATCTCACATTTCAACTTGAGAGCAAAGTAGTAGTGTCTTACCCATTTTTATAACCTCAATGCTTACCATAGGCACATAATAAATGTTTAATAAACATTTCTTCATTAAAAGTAGGGTAGAAAGAAGGATGAAGAGAAGGCTGGCATCAGAGAGATAGTCTGAACCTCCTTAGCCTCCCCCCCACCACAGTGAATGGCTTGTTATATCACCAGACTCAAAGGTCCACTTTTTCTGTTCTTTTTCTCCAAACAATCTCCAAAAAAATACCATTTTGCACCTATGACATGTTCACAGTATTGTCTCTAAGTCTCCCAGGTTAAAAATGCTAATGAATGAATCCTGTATTTTTTGTAATATACTCTAAAGATACCAATATAACTACTGATAAGACTGGGATCTTTTATGTTGGTCTAGTTTTTGTTCCTTGGATTTTTAGCCTGTTCTTTTCAACTAGACTAGATGATCAGATTTTACAAAGCATGTAACACAGCTTTTTAAACTATGTGTTGTTTTTTTTTCAGGATTGGAGACACAAAACAAGAAATTAAGATTCTAAGCATAGGTGGAGGTGCAGGTATGAATAACACATTTCAAAAATTTGTATTTCATTCTAAACATCATGCTTTATGAGGGAAATATTGTTCATTCTCTAGGAAAGCTATTTTCCTTTGCTTTTGGAAGAGATCAGCTTATCAAAGCTACAAGTACCACTTCAACTAAGGTTAAGGCCCCTATAAATTTATAGGATTTAGGACATTAGCCTTCATTACTATTTGTAATGTGAATAAGGGATGTGATTTTCTTATTCTTTTGATAAATGAAAAAACAAATAGGATAATTCTAAGGATAACTTTTATCCAAAAATGATTTAAATGTCTGCAAAAAAGGAAATTCTCATAAGAAGCTCTTTAAGCTTGTTCTTCTTAAAGCACGGTCCGTGGACTGGTTACTGGTTTGCAAACCATTGTTGGTCCACGTGGAGATTAGAAACATGGACTGGAATGTAAGTTGATGGCCGGCTTCCTTCACTGGGAAAGTCTCACTGTGGGGGAAAAACACTTGCTTAATGACACAGTTAATTCATTCTTAACTCTAGTTAACCCGTTCTTTCAGAGGCATAGGCCTAACACATTTCCTTCCTCTGGCTGAGTTCCAACACTGCCCTCTACTCATTTAGAACATTCCTAAATCTCCACTTAGATGGTTTTGATGATCTCATTGCACTGAGAGCCTGTGCTTTTATTGTAGAAGAAAATGAAAAGTCTAGAAAGATAGATGGACATGGGTGTCATTTGTGACTGTGCTGTGAATGCATTAAGTGACCTTGGCTGGAGAATTTACATCCTTCATGTTCACATGGATGGAGCTGGAGAATGTTCTTCTGAGCAAAGTATCACGAGAATGGAGAAAAAAGTATCCAATGTACACACCCCTATTATGAGACTAATTTAAACCTTTTATATGAAAGC
>CAUYTI010102911.1:0-33948 GCA_963575145.1 Galago senegalensis
CTCCAACTCCTGGGCTCAAGCAAGTCTCTTGCCTCTACCTCCCAAGTAGCTGGGACCACAGGCACCCGCCACAACGCCCGGCTATTTTTTGGTTGCAGCCGTCATTGTTGTTTGGCGGGCCCGGGCTGGGGATTCGAACCCGCCACCTTAGGTGTACGTGGCTGGCGCCTTAGCCGGTTGAGCTATAGGCGCCGAGCCCAATTTTTTTTTTTTTAAGAGACAGAGTCTTACTTTATTGCCCTCGGTAGAGTCCTGTGGCGTCACAGTTCACAGCAACCCCTCCAACTCCTGGGTTTGGCAATTCTCTTGCCTCAGCCTCTCGAGTAGCTGGGACTACAGGTGCCCGCCACAACGCTGCCTATTTTTTGTTGCAGTTTGGCGGGGGCCAGGTTTGAACCTGCCACCCTCCATATATGGGGTCAGCGCCCTACCCGGTGAGCCACAGGTGCCGCCCACCAGAAAGTCCAATATTAAGGTGCTGGCATCTGGGAGAGAAAGGCCGATTAGTATCGTGGATGGGCACCAGTTCCACTCAGGAGTTTGGAGCCCTCCTAGCCAAATCACCTCTTAAATGTCCCACCTCTTAATTCTGATACAACAGCAGTTAAATTTCAGCATGAGTTTTAGAGGGAGCAAACCTTCAGACAATAGAAGTCAAAGAACTATGCAGTCAAGAAATGTTAAAATGAATTTACAAGATCTGTTTGATGATGATAATTGCATCTCACAGAACACAATTCAATTGCATTTCTATGGATAAGAATGGTTTGCTTTGTTAATTAATATTTTTCTGTGAATTAAAGTGTATCTCTACCGAGTTGTCAAAGACAAAGGGTCAGAAGACACTGACAGTTTCCCATATTGCATTGAGAAAATAACCAGTAATTTTCTTTCTTTCTTTCTTCTCTTTCTTCTCTTTCTTTTTTTTTGTAGAGACAGAGTCTCACTCTATTGGTAGAGCTGTGGTATCACAGCTCACAACAACCTCCAAATCTGGGGCTTAGGTGATTCTTTTGCCTCAGCCTCCTGAATAGCTGCGACTACAGGTGTCCATCACAACGCCCGGCTATTTTTTTGTTGCAGTTTCGGTGGGGCCGGGTTTGAACCTGCCACCCTTGGTATATGGGGCTGGCGCCCTACATACTGAATCACAGACGCTGCCCCAGTAATTTTCTTTTATTCAGTTCAGAGTCTTACATTTTTCCTTAACAATGTTGAATTCATCTCTAAAGTGGCGATAGTGGGTCCCTGGGTCATAAGAGAGTATTGTGAAGATTTTGGCTTTATGTGACGTTTATAAATCTTGGTGTGGGTGTTTAATAAATGGTAGCTGCTGCTTTGGTTTTTAGTCGTTTTGCCTTATATTACAGGAGATGCATCCCAGGAAGTTGTTTAGGAACTGAGCTCTGTGTTAGTTCCTGGCCTTGTTTTGCTCTCTGTGGTAGAAATGACTTGAGTGAGCCCTTACTCTGCTCTGGTCTGCTCTCTTTCCTAAGGAAATAAGCTCAGTATTGTGACTCTTGTTTCTTGTCCTTTGTATTCAGGAAGTGCTCTACATCTATTACAGGCTTTCCTGTTGTCAGATAAAGACTATTTCTCATGTTTCTGAGGCTCTGGCCTCTTCCCATTTTTTCCTGAGGCAGGCTTGTGCAAAACAAGGATCCCTTGGCATCAGTTGGATATATGTTGAAGTGATTTACTAATTTTGAGGTTACTTCAGACCCTCCCCTCTCCTGCTGACTTTGGGAGAGCTCTGGGTGGTGGTGTTTCCCTGAGGTTTCCTGTGGTTAGTCCTCTCCCCTCTAGATCAGTGGTTCTCAGCCTGTATAAAAGGCCGCAGCATTAGGAAGGTTAAGAACCACTGCCATAGAGGGTATGCTTGTATGAAACCCAGCTTTCTGCCTTTACCTAGGCTCTGTTGTTGCTTCCTAGGATCTTTTCTTTCTGATTACTTACCTGGGGTTGGCCAGGATGTTTTTCAAGTGTTTTTTGTTTATCTGCTGCAGGCCATTTCTGTGAGATTGGTTTAAGTTGCTATATAATTGTGAGTAATTAAGCCAATCATTTTGTCTAGTAGAATGTGACAAGGAAATGATGATGTTGGGAGTGCCGGAAATGAAGGGAGGAGAGCCCTGTTGATTAATTGACCATTGGGCTAAATTACAGCCTTTTTTTGGTTTGTTTACTTCTGACTCTGACAAATTGCAGCTTTGAGGTTCCATGGGTCTGTTTTTATAAGTTAGGCACAGTACTTACTTTACACCTGTGTTGGTGAATTGCTGGTCAATTTTTGGTGAAGAATAATTTTATAGCCCTAGAAAGTGGGCTAACAAGGAATAAAATGTTGTATTAATAAGTTTTATTTTTCTTCCCTCCTTTTGGCAGAATAACCAAGTGCTGGGAATTGGAAGTGGCTCTACAATTGTCCATGCTGTGCAGCGAATAGGTATGTTTTTGCACTGTTTTCTGGATGTTTTATGTGTGAAGATTGGGAAGGGGAGGTAGAGTAGAGGGAAACACAAGTTTGGCACTTGCCTATCTTGGCTTCAGCAGTGCAGAGCTGGGGCGAGGGAGATGGCCTGTGAGAGGTCCATTGAGTATTTCTGTTTTTTCTTTTTTTTTTTTTTTGAGACAGAGTCTCACTATGTCGCCCTTGGTAGAGTGCTATGGTATCACAGCTCACAGCAACATCCAGTTCTTGGGCTTAAGCAATTCTCTTGCCTTAGCTTAGCCTCCCAAGCAGCTGGGACTACAGGCGCCCACCAAAACGCCTGGCTGTTTTTTGTTGCAGTTGTTCATTGTTGTCTAGCTGGCCCAGGCCGGGTTCAAACCCGCCAGCCTTGGTGATGTGGCAGGCACTGTAACCACTGAGCTACGGGTGCCGAGCTGTGTTTCTGCTTTTTCCTAGAGAGAGGGATTCTTCTTCAACTAACTTTGGAGATTGCCTTTGCTTTTATTTACCCTGTTCAGCTGGAGGGGAGGAACTGACTTTGCATGAAGTCCCGACATTATTTTAATCATCTTGATAGCTAGCGTGCTTCCACCTTAATAGCATGTGTGTGGTCTCAGGCATTTTCAGGCAGACTAGTTGAGGTCAGAGTCACTTTGCCCTGACCATAACCCTGGAGTGGATGCTGTAGTTGGTAGGTGTTTCCTGCAGGTGCTGATTTCCCTCTCATTAGGGTGAGTTTAGGAAAGGCTCAGGAATTATCAGTCCCTGTGGCTGCTCAACAGGTTTTACTTCCCTGTTCTCTGTAACAACAAAGCCCACAGGAGAGGCTTGCCTGAATGCTGATCTCTTTTTCTAGGTGCCAATGGGCAGAGCCCAGGAAGCAAAATCCAGGATCACTTTGTCTTTTTTTTTTTTTTTTTTTGAGACAGAGCCTCAAGCTGTCCCCCTGGGTAGAGTGCCGTGGCATTACAGCTCACAGCAACCTCCAACTCCTGGGCTTAAGCGAGTCTCCTGCCTCCACCTCCCAAGTAGCTGGGACCACAGGCGCCTGCCACAACGCCCGGCCATTTTTTGGTTGCAGCCGTCATTGTTGTTTGGCGGGTCCGGGCTGGGGATTCGAACCCGCCACCTTAGGTGTACGTGGCTGGCGCCTTAGCAGGTTGAGCTATAGGCGCCGAGCTGGATCACTTTGTCTTAAGGAGTGGTTGTAGTGCCCTGTGATGGCTTCTGGAAGTTTCATCAGGCAAATGGGAGCTTTAGTGTTGTATACCTTTCTATCTTAACCCCATGTGTGGAGAATTTGGGGGCATAAGAATTAAAACTCATTGAAAGACTTGGAAGTTTAGTAAGATAATTGTTTTTTTAAAACTTTTTTTTTTTAAATCAAACTTTTCTGAAATGTACAAATTCAAAATGAATAAATAAACCACCTTTATTCTCTGGGGCATGATTGTATTTTTTACTAAAATACAAAAATAAAGTTCCGGTTTTTCCCTGGCAGAGGTGACGTAGGGTAGTTAGGATTGTGAAGGTAGACTACCTGGGATCATATCCCAGCTCTGCTACTTACTAGCTGTACCTACCATGTTACTTTACCTCTCTGTGCCACAGTTTCCTCATCCGTAATATGTGGGAAATTAGAGCCCAAAACCCAGAATAAGTGACTGAGGCAAAGATCTCAATCAGTGGAGCTTTATAAGTCAAAATTTGAAGACAGCCCAAACCGCATGCAAATCTATGACTTTTTGAAGGGGAGTTTGGGATCTTCAGTATTTAAGCTGCGGGGATAGGGCATACCAAAAGAAAAAATAGCAATGGGTGGGCAGCAGGGCCAAAATGGTTACGTTTTTGTGAGGCCCAGGAAAATCTGTTTTGCATAATATAAGGTGATTGTTCCGAAAAGCTAATGAAAGAAACATCAATTGTGTAGATATCCCTGGATAGATGGAACAATATTTCATCTTGTTTCTCTTTTGCTCCTGGGTAGATAAACTTGTAATTCATTATTAGAGTGGAATTGAACAGATATTAGTTCATTATTTATTTTTATTCTTTTCTTACTTAAAAGATGTGTGGCATAGAATTTAGTTTTAGGAGGTAGACTTAGAATTTAGTTTTAGGAGGTAGACTTAACCTGTAGACCTAAAGTTACAATTTGTTTATCTTACTTATGGGAGGCCAGCAAGGAATTTTCTTTCTTTTTTATTTTGAGACAGAGTCTCAAGTTGTTGCCCTGGGTAGAAGGCCATGGTGTCATATCACAGCAACTTGCAACTCAGGCTCAAGCAATCCTGTTGCCTCAGATTTTTCTATTTTTAGTAGAGACGGGGGGGTCTTGCTTTTTGCTCAGCCTGCTCTCAAACCTGTGAGCTCAAGCTGTCCACCCACCTGGGCCTCCCAGAGTGCTAGGATTACAGGTGTGAGCCACTGCACCTGGCCTAGCAAGGAAATTACTAAAGAATGATAGGTGAGGGTGAGGGCAGTTCCTGGGGATCTGGCCGATGCCTAATGTTAGTAACAGCTATTCCTTTAGAAGTGGGTGTTGTATGACTTATCCTCCAGGCTTGACCTTCCCTTTTGCATAAGGATTTGTGAGGGTGTAGTTCTGAGATTTTTATTTTTCTTTCTGTATCTTACCTTTTCGGTTAGTAGGACTAAAATAATCCATATATACAAAGTTCTTAGAATGTTGCCAGGTACATAATAATAATAAGCACCAATACTGCCCTTTCTGTGGTCAGTACTAGCCTCCTTAGACATTCTCATGTCTCTGTCTTCTGATGTGTGAAGCATGATCATCAGCTTTTTCACCAAGGATGGGGACACGGAATGAAAGGCAGCTGTCAGTGGCCTTTCATGGGATTTGAGCAAATGCACATGTGACAAGGAAAATAAAATGAGGAGAATGAAAAACCACCAATATGGCTTTTGTCTCTACAGCTGAAAGAGTGAAGCAAGAGAATCTGAACCTTGTCTGCATCCCCACCTCCTTCCAGGTATGTCCTGCTTTCCATTCTGCATCTTGACAGCTGCTGCTGAATCTTCTGTTCCCCAAGGTTGTGGCTTTTTGCTGTGTTTCAGGGTTGCTGTAGGTGAGAGAGCCAGGAGTGGGATAAGAGTTTACTGACCAAGGCTTGCTTCTTAGAAGTGTGTTTCTAGATGCATTCCTTTACTCATTCAGGGAATGTTTCAGTGCATCTTGCATTCAGACATATGGGGTATGCAGAGATTAACCTGTGTTCTCTATCCTCAAGGAGTATTAGTCTCATTATAGGTAAGAATGAGGCTGAAAGGAATTAAGTTTGAAACAAGTACATAGTATTTTGATTCTATACCTAATGCCCTTTCATTATAAAATAGGAGCTGGTGAAAGAAAGCAGTGGAGCCACTTGAATCTAGGGAAAGATAAGGAAAGAATAGATTTGGGGAAGTGGAAGGGAAGAGAGGTACTCAAATAGGGCCATCTCTTGTCCTTCATCTGTCCATTGCAGGGAGGGATATGTGTATAATCTCTTGTTGGTTTAGTCTAGGTGATACTGTGAACTGGAATAGCAGGTTGGACTTGTGGGTGGCTGATCCTTCTGGGGTTCTCTGGACTTAGTTTTGGATAGCTGAGTTTTCTTGGAAAACTTTCCCAATCCTAGTGGCACAGAATGCTGGCAGCATGCAGCCAACTCTGGGTGAAGGGGTAAAGGGTGTTTTTTTTTTTTTTTTAACTTCGTAATTCATGTCAAATTTAATAGTCTCTTTGCTGATTCTTTGTACTGAGAAAGGGAATTTTCATTTTCCCCCTTGTTCTTAAGACTAACAACACAGTTTTTATAATCTTCAACTTCTTTTTTTTTTTTTAAGAGGTAGTCTCACTTTATTGCCTTTGGTAGAGTGCTGTGGCATCACAACTCACAGCAACCTCCAACTCCTGGGCTTAGGTGATTCTCTTGTCTGAGCCTCCCAAGTAGCTGGGACTACAGGCGCCTGCCAGAATACCTGGCTAATTTTTTGTAGCTGTTTGGCTGGGGCCGGGTTGGAACCCACCACCCTCAGTATGGGGCCAGTGCCCTACCCACTAAGCCATAGGCGCTGCCTTTCACAATGTATTTTAATGGCTACTGGAGTCAAATGCAGAAACTTGGGTATCTTTAAAGGTTCTAGATTTCCCTCCTTGGCCGTGAGGCATGCCCTTTTTTACTGGATACCCCATTCTGACAGGAAGAGGTACTGTAGAGGGTTTAAATGGCGCTGCAATAGGGTAAACGCTAGGAAAGTTCTGGACAACACATTTTCTCTGTCCTTGGAGGCAGTGCCTTTCTTTTCGGCACCCATTCAGTTTTGGATGTTCTTTGGGTTAAGACTCGTAACCTGTGGGGACACGGCAATGGAGAATGCACGTAGCCTTCTGGCCCCTGGCTGTAGAGCCAGCCCGGCTGCAAGAGAGGCGACCGCCATGGCTGTAAGAAGAAAGGGTGTTTGTTAAGGTTTCTTCTAACCAGGTGTAGCTGCCGCCTGACAGAGCAGAAAGTCCAGGGAGGGATTCCAGGCAGACAGTTTAGAGAGGATAATGCATGCTGTTGGAGCTTCTTTCAAGGTTAAGTCTCTTGGGAGCTAGGTTGGTGGGTATCTAGGGACAGAGGAAATACTTGAAAAGGGTTTGTATTGCTTCTTTTTTCTTTGAAATCTTGCTGTATAGGGCAGTGCCCAGAGCTCAGTGGGTAGGGCGTTAGCCACATGCACCGAGCCTGGCGTGTTCTAACCCTGTGGGAGCCAGCTAAAACAACAATGACAACTTCAGCAACAACAACAAAAAAATAGCAGAGCATTGTGGCGGGTGCCTGTAGTCCCAGATACTTGGGAGGCTGAGGCAGGAGAATCGCTTAAGCCCAAGAGTTTGAGGTTGCTGTGAGCTGTGATGCCTTGGCACTCTACCTAAGCTTGAAATCTGTTTCAAAAAAAAGAAATTTTGCTGTACGGAAGAAACACTTTCTGTCGCCCTGGGCAGAGTGCTGTGGCATCACAGCTCACAGCAAACTCAAACTCTTGGACTTAAGCAATTCTCTTGCCTCAGCCTCCCAAGTAGCTGAGACTACAGGCATCCGCCACAATGCCCTGCTGTTTTTTTGGTTGTAGTTGTCATTGTTGTTTGGCAGGCCCTGGACAGTTTTGAACCCGCCAGCTCCAGGTTATGTGGCTGGCACTCTAGCCACTTGAGCTATAGGCACCAAGCTAGAAGAAACACTTTTAAATAAAGTCTGAGTGGCTTGTGGTGGGTTTTCTCGGTCCTTTAAAAAGCCAAGTGACTTGATCAAGTATTTTTATTTCTTAGTTAATAAATTATTTGATATTGATATTTATTTTTATTTTTTTTGAGGCAAAGTCTCTATTGTCCTGGATAGGGTGCCATGGCATCATCATAGCTCACAGCAACCTCAGACTGTTGAAGTCTCAAGAGGTCCTCTTTTCTCAGCCTCCTGAATAGCTGGGACTATAGACACCTGCTAGGATGCCTGGTGGTTTTTCCTGTTTTTAGTAGAGAAAGGGTCTCACTTTGCTCAGGCTGGTCTTAAACTACTGAGCTCAAGGGATCCTTCTGCCTCAGCCTCCTAGATGCTAGAATAACAGGCATAAGCGGCCACCCCCAGCCTGTTCGTTTATGATTTTGTGTCAGAAGTGGGATTTTAAGGTGGTTATTTTTAATTAAAGTTATGCATTGTGTGGCTCACGCCTATAATCCTAACACCCTGGGAGGCCGAGGCAGTGGATCTCTTGAGCTCAAGAGTTCCAGGCCAGCCTGAGCAAGAGTGAGACTCCATCTCTACTAAAAATAGTAAAACTAACTGGGTGTCATGGTAAGCACCTGTAGTTCCAGCTACTTAGGAGGCTGAGGCAGAAGGATTGCTTAAGCCCAGGAATTTGAGATTGCTGTGAGCTATGATGCCATAGCTCTATACCCAGGGCAACAGAGTGAGACTGTTTTTTTTTGGAGACAAGAGTCTCAGACTGTTGCCCTTGGTAGGTGCCGTGGCCACAGCTCACAGTAACTTTAGACTCGTGGGCTTAAGAGATTCTCTTGGCCTCAGCCTCTCAAGTAGCTGGGACTACAGGTGCCCATCACAATGCCCGGCTATTTTTTGTTGCAGTTGTCAATGTTGATTTTAGCTGGCCCAGGCTGGGTTTGAACCCGTCATCCTTTGTATATGTGGCTGATGCCTACCCACTGAGCTATGGGTGCTGCCCAAGAAACACTTTTAAAAAGCTCTTTTAACTGATTGAATTCTTGCCCCAATGTTTTGAAACTATGTGCTTTGCTTGCTATTTTTAATTTTTCTCAACTTAGCCCCAAAGCCACAATGTCTGGCTGTTTCTTGAGACAAGGTCTCACTCTGGCTTGGGCTAGTCTCAAACCTGTGAGCTCAGGCAATCCAACTGCCTCAGTGTCCCAGAGTGCTAGGTTTACAGGCGTGAGTCACCACGCCTGGCCCAATGTCTGCCAATTTGAGGACTATAACCTAGGAATACAGATTAGGCCCCAACTGAGAAGGTGTCTAGGAGTGGATTACGTAAGTCTCAGTAGGAATGCGTTGTGTTACATAGAAAATGGGAGAAAGAGACGGTGAAGCAAAGGTGACATTCTTAAGATTCTGAGTGGCAAATCTGTTGTTAACTTTCTAGGGTAAAAAGAAGTACACAGGCATCTCAGGGTCTGGAGAGAGGTGATTGTTGTCTGCTTTTGTGCTTCATCCGATGGGTAAGGTTATAGTCAGTACATGTCAGTGAAATAATTGACAGACTCCAGCCTTGCAGGCAAGAGTTTAGCTTTAGGTCATAGGCCTAGTTTCTAAATATATCCGATTTGCAGCCATTGAGCTGCTTTTAAATTTGTTTTGTTCAATTTTCTTTTTTCTCACAATTTTCCCTTTTTAGTTTTAATCTTCCAAAGGAGGACTTTGGAGACCAAATAATATAATTTGAGGGACTTGACAATAGCAGACCTCATTTTTTCAGAATTCCAGGGTGTATGGGATAAAATTGAATTCTGAAATGTGTGTGTTCTGTTCTTCACCGCTATAAGAAGTGTTATCAGGGAGGATTCAGAGGCGCCTGCATTTCCTTTCAGAATGCAGAAGGCTCTTGTTTTATGCTAATGCTTCCTCATTTCACACAGAAATGAGATGATCATTACAATTAGGATTATTTTTTATTTTTAGAGACAGAGTCTCACTATGTTGCCCTTGGTAGAGTGCTGTGGCGTCACAGCTCACAGTAACCTCCAACTCCTGGGCTTAGGAGATTCTCTTGCTTCAGCCTCGGAGTAGCTGGAACTATAGTCGCCTGCCACAATGCCTGGCTATTTTTTGTTGCAGTTTGACTGGGGCCGGGTTTGAACCTGCCACTCTCGGTATATGGGGCTATTTTTTTGTTGCAGTTTGGCTGGGGCCGGGTTCAAACCTGCCACTCTCGGTATATGAGGCTGTTGCCCTACTCACTGAGCCACAGGCACTGCCGGAATTAGGATTATTCTTTAGGAGTCTTCCTCAGATATAGTGATCATGTTGCTTTGTCAAGCCGTATCTGTGAGGGGCCTTGAGGAGTCAGGCAGAAGAATATTTGGTTTGATGTCTTTTTATAAACCTTGGTACATTAGGGTTGAAAAAAATTAAAATGGAATGCCTTTCCTCAGTTAGAAATAGAGGAGAAAGTATGTTGGACAAACACAGTGGAAGACTGCCCTTACAAACATTCTGTGGCAGCTAGTTCAGAATAAATGAACTAACGTAAATTTTGGCTAGAGTTAATATTCTTTTGGTGATATTTCCAGTTTTTACTGTATTGATAACATTTGTAACATAGAAATATTAGATAAATAGTCAACAATGTGATGAACAACTGAGAGGTCCACTGAGGTAAGAGAAATGTAAAAAGTGAGGAAAGCAACAATGTATCGTAGAAAGGAACCCTGAATATACATTTTTATAGTCTGCAACTAATCAGATATTTCCCCCCTTTGTTTGTTTGTATTTGCACTTACAGTATCTTTGACTGGATTCATTGACAACTGTAATTAGCCGATGAGTTATGTCTAATGGCTTGTCCAGCCATTCATTTTTCTGCTGGGAGTACAACTTGAGAAGGGTTGGGTCCCGATTTTCAAAATATTTGACTATCAGTGTCCTCCTTATCATTGGCCTTATTTTGTCTTTTAAGTAACTTTTTATAAACCCCACATTGTACCTAATGGGAGTTTAATTTAAATCTGTGTGCAATTAAAATCTAAAATGGTTACAGTCTCATTTTTTTCCCTTTCTAAGGAAAGCATCCTTTCCCCATATATCATTATTTTGAACAGGGGTAGATCTTAGGGGCCACTTTTTCATGATTTTGGGATTCTCAGCATTTTAGGAACAGTAATTGGACTCCGAGTATTATTTAACATGGCCTATCAAGAGAATATGGGCATTGTTAAAAATAATCCCCATTCCTACTAGCTATAGTATGTTTTATGTTTGGTTACTAGAGGTGGTCAGATTATCAAGTTGATGAAAAAAGTGCTGCATACCTCATTGCTGAGTATCATTATGTTTACCTTTGAGTCCTCCCTTTAGAAACGTATGCATAGACACCAGCGCCTAGTCCCTCCCTTCAAAGCAGTTTTGGAACTCTTTTTTCCTGGAATGGCCATGAGAGCTATCATCTTATGAGATCTGACACCTAAGTTTGCTAATTCATCCTAGAAAAAGTGCTAGGTACATTAACTGTGGTGCTAGGTACATTGACTATCACTGTGGTCACAAGATGGCCAAAGGGAGTACCTCAAAGGTGACTATAGTGATATTCAACAATGACATATGTAGCAATTTTCTAGGATGAGTTCGAGAACTTTATCCACCTTCATATGCTGTATGTATGGTGCTAAAGCTGGAAGAGTGTAGCAACATACCCTGGTAGTAATTTCCCAGGAAGAAGAGGGCTTGTATTTTTTCATAAATATGTACCTTGTGTTTTTGTGCACCAAATTATTGTCCATGTTTTAGAAGCTACTTCTTTCTCTCCATCTGGATTAGGATGGTTGGTAAACCTTGTTGTTGAGTTCAGATGCTTGTTTTTTCTCATCACTGGGTTTTGGCACAGTGCCTTGTTAACTCAGTAGTTTAATTTATTCACTTTGCAATAGTGCCATTATCTTTTCATGCAGCTTCTTAACCCTTTTCTCCTGAGTTATTTCTTTTAATTTATTTAGATTATTAAATGTTGACTTTTTTTTTGAGACAGAGTCTCACTTTGTCGCCTTTGGTAGAGTGCTGTGGCATCACAGCTCACAGCAACCTCAAACTCTTGGGCTTAAGCTATTTTTTTGCTTTAGCCTCCCAAGAGGCGGGGAATACAGGTGCCTGTTACAGTGCATGGCTATTTTTTATTGAGGTTGTTATCATTGTTGTTTAAGTGGCCCAGGCCCACCAGCCTCGGTGTTTGTGGCTGGCATTGTAACCATTGTGCTACAGGCGTCAAGCCAAATACTGACTTTTTTTGTTTTTGAGACAGAGCTTCAAGCTATCGCCCTGGGTAGAGTACTGTGGCATTACAGCTCACAGCAACCTCCAACTCCTGGGCTCAAGCGATTCTCCTGCCTCTGCCTCCCAAGTAGCTGGGACTACAGATGCCTACAACAACACCCAGCTATTTCTTGGTTGCAGCCATCATTGTTGTTTGGCAGGCCCGGGTGGATTCGAACCTGCCAGCTCAGGTGTGTGGGGCTGGTGCCTTAGCCACTTGAGCCACAGGTGCTGAGCCAAATGTTGACTTTTTTGTGAATGTCTTTTTATAAGTACATTTTCAGTTGTAACATTCCAACTACTGCCCCTATTTAGCAAAGGCTCTTTTTACCTTAGTTGGCCAGTGTTGTTTTATCCACTGGACATGTTGTCACTGAGCATTTATGTTGTAAATGCACTTTTGGTATGTGTTACGCACCCCTAAATGTTGGGTACTCCAAGTTTAGGTGAAATGGGTAGTAGTTATCTGTAGATGTATTTTAGTTTAGATATGCAATAGGCTTCTCACATTCTCCAACGGTGAGTTTTTAAAGTATCCTCTGGCAATATCCTTGCCTACCATGTACAGTAGAACCTCCATAGTTGACCAACTCCTTCAGTTGACCTAATTTTTATAGACTGGAAATGCACCACAAGTACTCCATGGAAGTTCCTTATGTTGACTACCTCTGTATGTTGACCAATTTGGTATATTCCCTTGGGTGGTCAACTTGCAGCGGTTCTACTGTCATTCCCATTGTACATTCCCTGCTTTTGTTAAAATGTTTCATAGACCTCCAGCTGTTACTGGACGAGGAGAGTCTGGCCACCTCTCACTGTCAGCCAATGTGCAGAGAAGGGGATAGATCCACCAGACTTTATTTGTCAGAAGGCCAGCACTTCTGGAGACCAGTGACAGTAGCGTGTCCAAGACTGTTCTGTTCTTCCATTTCCAAAATTACAGTTTTTTTTTTTTTTTTTAATAGAGACAGTTTTACTTTATCGCTCTCGGTAGAGTGCTCTGGTGTCATAGCTCTCAGCAACCTCTAACTCCTGGGCTTAGGCGATTCTCTGGTTTCAGCTTCTGGAGCAGCTGGGACTACAGGAGCCTGCCACAACACTCGGCTATTTTTTTGTTGCAGTTTTGGTCAGGGCCGGGTTTGAACCTACTACCCTCTGTATATGGAGCCGGTGCCATACTCACTGAGCAACAGGTGCCGCCCCAAAATTGAAGTTTTATACATTAAAGTTCAAAGTGAAAACCACATCAACCCATTATTTATTCAAAATAATAATCAACATAACTTGGTGACCTATTAGAACATTCCAATTCTGAAGTTAATCTCTTAAATCAATCTACCTAAACTACTCAAGATAGGCAGCTTTAGGATGGGAGCTAAATTTACAAAATAGTAAGAATGGGAAACTGGGGTGAAGGTCAGGCAGGACCTAAACTGACCAGACCAGCCGTGTCATGTCTGCCCTAGCCTGACAGACTCCATCTTATTCTCACTACATGTGCTTTCACAACTATAAAAATAAAGCCTCTGACACTTAGGACAAGAGACACTGTGGCAGCTAAATGTCTTCCTGCATATCCAGGGACTTTGGCTAGTAAGGGATCATCTGCATTCACAGTAAGTGATCTATTTGTAAAGCATTAAAAACTGTCTGACCAGGCATGGAATTGAAAGAACTTCTGGGATTTCTTCTCTAAATTGGGTCCTTGGTAGTATATTATGCTTGAAAAAAAGGTGCCATAGGCTATAGGAACTTCGGGCTGTTTCCAAGAAGTTGATATCAAGGATCCAATGCCTTTTGATATTGAAAAAATGAGGTTTGTTCTACTTCCATATCATTTAGATTTCCTAGTCGGAGGAGTGTGGCTCAAAGAAGGGAGTGTTAGTAGATTGTCATCATAACCAGGAAATAAAAATAAAAAGGTGTATGCAGAAGAAATTCAATATAAGTACAGACAGCGTCCAGTATCCTGGGAAATGTCTGCTCAGATGTCATCTGCTTCCTGTCCTTGGAGGTGTTGGGAATCTTAAAGATTTTTAATTGAAGTCTCCAGTGGACTCAGAAGTCCATATAGATGTTGGAGCTTTCTCTAAATGAGAACTGTAAATCCAAGTTGGAAGTGTCAGCTCCATCGAGTTTAGCTGCACAGTGATGAGTCAATAATAGCTGAGAAGGGCCTTTCCAACAAGGTTCACAGTACAGCTTTTACTTGATGTCTTCTCAGGGAACGAGTCCTCTGGCTGGAGATCGTGGTATTTAAGATTTGTCTCCTGAGAGCACCCTGTAAAAAGCATCTTTTATTAATTTAATTTTTAGGGAAGGAAGTTAGTTAAGCCTTGACAGTAATGGAGTATTAAGTCCTTTCAGTAAAGTTCGTTCATGGAAACTGCCATCCAATTTCAGAGGTTGACCTCTGACTATCTCATAAGGGAATGATGGTTGCTTTCTGAAAGGAGTTCTTGGGTTAAGTAAAACCCACGGCAGAGTCTTGAGCTAAGTAATAGGAAAGCTTTTGTATGATCCTGTTTGTTGTTAAATAGGTCCAAAAGTCTGGGGATGGTATGCACAATGAAAATGTTGGAAAATGAGTCAGATTTTACAATTTGAGCAGATTACCTCTCCAGTAAAAAGAGTTCCCCTATTGCTCTGTAATTCAGAAGGAAGGAATTGCCCAAGAGGGAATTATCTGCTTTAACAAATATTTTCCTATTGCCTATTTGCCTTTTCTGCAAATAAATGTTTCAAGCCAGTGAGAAAACGTGGAGATCATAACCAGTACACATTTTATCCCTGAGCTACAGGCAATTGGATAAAATCCATTTGCCAAATATCAAAAGATCCAGTGGGCAAAGGGACATGCCCTTCAGATCTGTGAAGAGGCTTTCTTGGATTATGTTTAAGACGATCTGGACACTTAGCATAACCCTAATGAGCTGTTGTGGATAGGATTTCCAGTAATAATGTTTTTCCCAGGCAGTCATTTTCCCATGTCCCCAGTGAGTGAACTCATGGACATGTTATAATGTAGGAGATTGAAATCTTAAAGGCAAAACAGGTCTGTGATCGGTCCATACTTAACATAATTTAGAAGTTGGGGGAAAGCATCCCACCTTTGTTAGCCATATCTGCTTTTCTCTCTCTAAAGCTTTTTCTTGAGCCCCTTGAATTCCTTAACCTGGGAGCTTATTTTGAATATAGCCACTTCTGTAATTTCTCTGATAACAGCACCAGCAGAATGATTTTTTTTACTCTTTGGAATGTCCAGGCATCTTAATAATAAGCTTTTTTTTCTTATTTTGCAATTGGGTAGCTTCCAAAAGACCAGAAACTTGAGAGCAACATTCCAAAATTGCAAGTTACACCAAAAGTATAATGGCTTTCTGTGTAAATATTAGTCAGTTGAGTTTTGGCCACTTGACAAGCTCTGGTGAGTGCTTATTAACTCAGCTAAGTTATTTTAGCTGATTTTACTTTAGGTAAGGAATTGCTCTCATGATGTCCGTGAAAGACACAACAGCATAGCCTGTTTAGTATTTTTTACATTATTGGAATTGTATCTTTTAGTTATGCTCCATCTGTGAACTAGGTAAATATCAGCATTTTTCTTTTTTTTTTTGGAGACAGAGCCTCAAGCTGTCCCCCTGGGTAGAGTGCTGTGGCATCACAGCTCACAGCAACCTCCAACTCCTGGACTCAAGCGAGTATCCTGCCTCAATCTCCCAAGTAGCTGGGACCACAGGTGCCCGCCACAACACCCGGCTATTTTTTGGTTGCAGCCGTCATTGTTGTTTGGTGGGCCCAGGCTAGATTTGAACCTGCCACCTTAGGTGTATGTGGCTGGGGCCTTAGCCACTTGAGCCACAGGTGCTGAGCCAATATCAACATTTTTCAGTGGTATCTTCTTTAAGTCCTTTCTAAGCATCAAAAGCTATTCTATTACTAAAATGCAGTCATGAGCTATCTCATTGGTTGCTTCAGAAAGTAGTATTGCAGGGTTAAGAGAATTATAGTAAGAGAGGGTAATAATGTGGAGGAAAAGTACTTTGTAAGAAGAAGCCAGTCTGTTAGCAGAAAAGTGTTGTGTATCATGTGAGTTTAAAAGCTTCTGTAGGCTGGGTACCTGTAGCTCAGTGGTGAGGTCACCAGCCACATATACTGGGTTTGAACCCAGCCTGGGCCTGCCAAACAACAATGACAATTAACAACCAAAAAATAGCCAGGCATTGTGGCGGCGCCTATAGTCCCAGCTACTTGGGAAGCTGAGGCAAGAGAATCACTTAAGTCCAAGAGTTTGAGGTTGCTGTGAGCTATGATGCCACTGCACTCTACCGAGGGTGACATAGTGAGTTCTGTCTCAGAAAGAAAAGAAAACAAAATAAAAGCTTCTGCAGAATGAGGTACATATTATCATCAAAGGATCCTCCATTATAATTTCCTTACTGGCCTTGTGAAGCATGACAGCACCTGAAATGGCCCTCGGAGAAGGGGCTTGCACATGTGCCACAGAGACTAATTGCTGACTGTAAATAAATGGCCAGTAGGTCTTTAGTGTCCCTTAGATTTTTGGGTTAGAACGCCAAAAAATTTGCCATGGTTTTCATGAACAAAAAGTTTAAAACAGTAGCTGATAATTTGGATGGACCAAAGGGTGCGCTCTTGTAGGATTTTCTTTTTCTTTTTAGACTGGGTGTTCCTATATTGCCCAGCCAAAGCTCAAGTGATCCTCCCAAGTAGCTGGGACTATAGGTACCTACGACCATCCCAAGCTTTATTTTTTGAACAGCCATGTGTCCTTCTAGTGTCCAATGTATGAGGTCAGGTTGATCTTTCAAGAAGGTATATAAAGGTTGTACCATGAGAGAGAAATTGGGGATCCAGCTATGGCAGTGTCCAGTTAAGCCAAAACCCCCTGAGCGGCTTTTTAAATTTTGGAATGTGGCATGTATGCAGGAATTCTGGTTACTCAATCTGGATTTATGAGTAGTTTCTCTTTAGAAATTAAATATCCTGGGCGGTGCCCATAGCTCAGTGGTTAAGACGCAGGCCACATACACTGAGGTTAGCAGGTTTGAACCTGGCCCAGGCCTGCTAGAACAGCAATGACAATTGCAACAAAAAAATAAATAGCTGGGTGTTGTGGCAGGCGCCTGTAGTCTCAGCTACTTGGGAGGCTGAGGCAAGAGAATTGTTTAAGCCCAAGTGTTTGAGGTTGCTGTGAGCTGTGATGCCATAGCACTCTACACAGGGCGACATAGTGAGATGCTGTCTCCAAACAAAAAGATTAGAAATTAAATATCCTGGGTGGTGCCTGTGGCTCAGTAAGTAGGGCGCTAGCCCCATATACCGAGGGTGGTGGGTTCAACCCAGCACTGGCCAACCTGCAACAGAAAAATAGCCAGGCATTGTGGCGGGCGCCTGTAGTCCAGCTACTCCAGAGGCTGAGGCATGAGAATTGCCTAAGCCCGGGAGCTGGAGGTTGCTGTGAGCTGTGATGCTGTGGCATTTTACCGAGGGAGGGCGACAAATTGAGACTCTCTCAAAAAAAAAAAAAAAAAAAGAATTAGATATTCTGCTTGGTATGATAGCACATGCCTTTAATTTAATTCAGGAGGCTGAGGCTGGAGGATTGCTTGAGTGTAGGAATTCAAAACCAACCTGGGAAACATAGTGTGACCCCCCCCATCTCAAAAAAGAAAAAAGGGTGGGCCTCTGTAGTCCCAGCTACTTGGGAAGCTGAGACAAGAGAATCACATAAGCCTAAGAGTTCAAGATTGCTGTGATCTCTGATGCCATAGCACTCTACCAAGGGCAACGTAGTAAAACTGTGTCTCCAAAAAAAAAAAAAAAAACCCTCGGAAAGGCCAAGGCGGTGGATTGCCTGAGCTCACTGGTTAGAGACCAGCCTGAGCCAGAGCGAGACTGTGTCTTGAAACATAGGTGGGTGTTGTGGCAGGTGCCTGTAGCCCCAGCTACTTGGGAGGCTGAGGCAAGAGACTCACTTGAGCCCTGGAGTTGGAGGTTGTTGTGAGCTGTGACACTAAAGATAGGATTGAGAACAGAAAGGCACCTCCCATGTCAGCTGATGGTTTGGTTTGTTCTCTACTTATACGTAGCCCCACCTCCTCCAGAGTATTAGGAGGAAGGGAAAGCCCTCTTTATTACTTCAGAGTCCCCCATTTCCCCTTTGTTTTCTTTTTGTTTCTGTACCTATTTCAGCTTTCTGTAGTTTTTCTTTAGGTGTTCTGTTTTCTTGTAATAATTAACAGACATTTTGTGATATTTCTGAGGCTTTTTTAGAAAGGGAGGCCTTCTGTTTAGATCTGATAAGCTGACCAGTAAGTTGTTGAAACTGTAGATTTATGATTTTAGTGGCTTTGCTGTCTTTTTTCTGTTGTATAACTCTGGCTAATTTATTAGCAAGGGTCACTAGTTCTAAGGTGGGTACAGAATCTCAATTTCTTTGGTACAGTTTGATCACCTTGGCCAATAGCCAGTCTATTAAGGAAGGTTGAATTGAATAAAGAATCATTCTGATCATTCCATAGACTTTTCTTTATTCCCAAATACTGTTTAAAAACCCTTTCAAATCTTTCTTTTTCTTTTTTTTTTTTAGAGACAGAGTCTTATTTTGTCACCCTCTGTAGAGTGCAATGGCATGACAGCTCACAGCAACCTCCAACTCCTGGGCTTAGGCAAGTCTCTTGCTTCAGCCTCCCAAGCAGCTGGGACTGCAGGCGCTCACCACAACGCCTGGCTATTTTTTTGTTGCAGTTTGATCGGGGCCAGGTTTGAACCTGTCACCCTCTGTATGTGGGGCCGGCCCCCTACCCACTGAGCCACAAGCGCCACCCCAAAAAACCCTTTCAAATCTTTCAGAACAGTCCAGCACAGTCTCATTTGGTCCTTGTTTACAATGCTGGACTTTAGACCAGTAAGTAATCTTAGGAAATGTTGGGAAATTACTTGAGCTAAATGGTTTGCTAGTTCCCAAGCTTTTTATTTTTGTTCTTCAGCCATTTGTTTATGAAATTCACTTAATGATTTCTAGTCAGACTTTGATACTCATTTCCTTCTTTTTTTTTTCAGATACTAACATATGAACCAATTGATAGAGATCCAAATAGCTAGGTTCATAACTTCTCATAGTTAAAGAGTAAACTCCTTAGAAAAATCTATAGGATTCTAGGCTAGGATCTAGAAATTCTTTAGTAAGAGCTCTAAGTTCTGCTGCAGTCTGAGGGTATAAGCTACTGAAAGTTCTCCCCTTGGGTAAGGTTTTTCTTTAAAGGATGCTATCAAAATTTCTGTGGGTGGCAGAGGAGAGGGTAAAGGAAAATCTGGACAAGGAGTTCTAAAGGATAAGGTTCTGGAGGAGCAGCAGCCGCAGAAGGATCAGTAGAAGGAGGAAGGTAAGACCATTGAAGCTTCAGAGAATTTCTCCAGTTAAAAAAATGGTTTCCAGGGTCTTAGGGTTCTTAGGAAGCCATGTTGTCTTGGGGACCTCTGATGTTAGATCATTTTTCTTTTCGTTAGTGGTCTGTTGTCATGGAGAAGCCTGCCCAGTTCTTTTTAGGGGAGATATCAGGGCAGGAAAGAATTGTAGACACAAAGATTATTAGAGTTTTAAGGAGGAAAGTTTATTTTACTTCCCCCAAGGACAAGGGGCTGGGCTTTTATTGGGGATGAAAAGGGGAAAAAAAGTTTATTGTTGCAGGCTGATAAGGAGAGGCAGCTTTGAAAGGGCTTTTTTTTTTTTTTTTTAATTCCTCTGTGAGGCTGGCTTATCAGGGTCCTTGGAATATGGTCGGTGAGAGCAGAGAGAGTCACGTGTTCCTTCTATCTTCTCGGTTCTTTTCAGGTACTGTGGAAAGAAGCTCTTACAAACAAGTCTTAAGCCCCAGGTGGTTAATCAAACAAAGGGATAGTTGTGTCCTGTGATCTGTCTTTTTTTCTCTATTCTGTTAGTTTATTAACAGTTCTCCCCTTTCAGGAGGGGTATGCATGGTTGCCCACATCCTGGCAGTGTTAGGTGAAGAGGACGAAAAGATACCTGTCTGTATTCTCAATGTAAACGATTTTAATCTTCTTGGTTTAGGTATAACTCCTGTGGCAGATGGGAGAAAGTGTCTGCAACATTTTGCAGTGTCTCCTTAAACCTGAGCATGATCATGTGACTTTGCCAGTGGGACATCACCAAATGAGATGCCCTCAGGGACTTGAAAAGTGCTTTTACATTGGGCCTTGACTTCTCTTGATACTGGAACCATTTTCTCACCATGTGAATGTAGGGAAGGGAAAAATTGCTTCCATCTTGCCTTAAGTTCTTTGCCTGGACCATGAGTTAGACTGATATAAAGCTGTCAACGTAAAGGAAGAAGTGGAGGCAAAATTAATATAGGTAGAGAGTTTATTTGGGTCAAGTTTGAGGACTGCAATCCAGGAAACAGATTCAAATTGCCTTGAATAAAAAAGCAGGGGCTGTTTTTAAATTGAACATAAATTATTGATTGGCTGTGCATTGTTCGTTGTATAACACATTCTAGGAACGTGATGATAATAGGTAAGGGTTATATTGTACAAGTAGTAGTAATATATTCGGTGATTTTTCAGCCAGTCTGGAAATAAATAAAAAGAAAAAATAAAGGAAAATACCATTAAACTGTTAACCGCAGCAAGAGAACCTCATTTTTATGTCTCTCTGGGCCACATACATTTTGCATACCTCACATTCTTTTTTTTGGAGACAGAGTCTCACTATGTCACCCTGGGTAGAGTACTGTGGCATCACAGCTCACAGCAACCTTAAAATTCTTGGGCTTAAGCGATTCTCTTGCCTCAGCCTCCTGAGTAGCTGGGACTATAGGTGCCCACCAGAACGCCTGGCTATGTTTCTACTGCAGTTGTCTTGGTGTTTTGCAGGCCCAGGCCGGGCTCGAACTCGCCAGCTTGGGTGTATGTGGCCGCGCCCTACTCTCTGAGCTACAGGTGCTGAGCCATATACTTCGCATTCTTCAGATTGCTCTGAGCTACTTTTCTTTCTTTCTCAAAGTAGATTAACAGGAGGAAAACCACATTTAATTATGTATGTATACACAGGAGTCCCACAAAAATGTGAGACTTGAAGAAGGGCCAGGTGATTGAAGTTTATATAATATTTTGAGCTATAGAAAAGAATAGGGGCTGGTTTAGGGGGTAATGGAGACAAATTCTGGGAAGGTGAAGGGAGGATATACATGGTGCATAAAGCCTGTTTTGCAGGTAAGAAGTCTCTTAGGTAATACAAGTTGTCTCTGAGCACCCTCTTCCTGATACAGATATTATTCCGAAAGTCGATTTCCTTTATAGATGTAAATTTCCTTTATGAAATTGCAGGTTTTCAGAGTCACTTATTTGTCTGCAGATTCTCAGAATAACCAGCTTGAAATATACCAAAGAAGTATATTTTGGGGTGACATACGTGGTCCCCTACAGTCATACTTGGAGTTAGTGTGTCCTGAGCCCCAACATAAACAAACTGTGATAAGTCTGGATAATGAGAGGTTGTGTGGAGAGTGGCTCCAAGCATGTGAGTGAGGCCACCTTACACTAGTCGCCCCTAGACTTTCCAGTCTGTGGAATTATGAGAAATAATAAATATTTGCTCTGTTAAGCACTGTGTTTTGGAGTACCTGTTTTGCAACAAAAGTTCACTGAATGATACCTTTGTCCTTAAATGTGCCTGGCAACCTAGTCCTAAGACCAGCTGTTTGATTTTCTCCAGAGATTCAACATCAGCTTTGGGAGTAGGGCAGGAGGATTTGGATGTAAAATAGATTCTTGAATAGCTTTTCAACCAGTCTTCCTTTTTCTTTTCTTTCTTTTTTTTTTTTTTTTTTTTGAGACAGAGCCTCAAGCTGTCCCCCTGGGTAGAGTGCTCTGGCTTCACAGCTCACAGCAACCTCCAACTCCTGGGCTCAAGCGAGTCTCCTTCCCCAGCCTCCCAAGTAACTGGGACCACAGGCACCCGCTACAATGCCTGGCTATTTTTTGGTTGTAGCCGTCATTGTTGTTTGGCGGGTCCGGGCTGGATTCAAACCCACCACCTTAGGTGTACGTGGCTGGTGCCTTAGCCACTTGAGCCACAGGCACCGAGCCGTTCTTCCTTTTTCTTAAACAAAAACCAAAATATTCCTACCTTCATGTCCTGTTTGCTTCCTGAAGTTCAAGATGTCACTGATTCCTGAGACTTTTGGAAGGGTCTGTGATGTTTATTTATTTATTTATTTATTTTGAGACAGAGGGTCATTCCATTGCCCCGGGGTTGAGAGCCTTGACGTTATTGCTCACAGCCTCAATACTCACCAACCTCAAACTCTTGGGCTCAAGTGATCCTCTTGCCTCAGCCTCCCAAGTAGCTGGGACTATTGAGTAGCTGGGACTACCAGTGCCTGCCACAATGCCCGGCTATTTTTAGAGATGGGGTCTTGATCTTGCTCAGGCTGGTCTGGAACTCCTGAACTCAAGCAGTCTGCCCGCCTTGGCCTTCTAGAGTGCTAGGTTTACAGGCGTGAGCCACTATGCCCAGCCTTGTCATGTTTATTTAGTTCCTGCTTAGCTTTTTCCAGGATTTCTCTTCCTTATTTCTGCCATTTACCATTGTAAATTTACCTTTTACCATTGTCCACCAGAGGGTCTAACTTTTAAAAGTTGCTGTTTCTTCCTTTTCTGTGAGGTTTTTGCCTTTAAGAAAAATTCTTTTCTTCTAGTTTTGGTGAGCTTTAGGAAAGGACCTGAGCTAAATACAGGTATTCAAATTGCAACCCTCACCTGAAAGTCCAATCTTGTGTTTTTAGGATAACAGTCTCACCCACCTGTATTGTATGGTGCTAATTGATGACAGTGTGGCCAGATTGGAAAATAGGGGTTGATGCTGGTTAATTGAGTGAGGAGTTCTTCATAGTTCCTGGCCCTTTTAAAATTTACTTGTTTGAGTTACCCCTCCATATCCAAAGTTATTTTGTGTTAAGTTTGCCAAATACAATCTTCTGAAATAATTAAAAGGAAATTAAAATTTTTTGTAGGGGGGTGGTGCCTGTGGCTCAGTGAGTAGGGCACCAGCCCCATATATGGAGGGTGGTGGGTTCAAACCGGGCCCCAGCCAAACTGCAACAAAAATAATAGCCAGGTGTTATGGCAGGCGCCTATAGTCCCAGCTACTCATAAGGCTGAGGCAAGAGAATCACCTAAGCCCGAGAGCTGGAGTTTGCTGTGAGCTGTGATGCTATGGGACTCTACTCAGGGTGACAAAGTGAGACTCTGTCTCTTAAAAAAAAAAATTTTTTTTTTTCTAGAGGTCAAGGGAAAATAATGTCCCCTTCATCCGCTGAAAGTTTGCTGAAAATTACTGGCAAAAGGCAACTTAGTAGGAGAAAGACACACAATTTATCTGATCCTGGTTTTACAAGACACAGAAGCCCTCAGAGGGAAGGTCCAAACACACAGGGGAAACTGTCCGTTTTTATGCTTAGGTTCAACGAAGTGTGGATAGCTACATAGAAATATGATTGGACCAAAAGAGTATCGTCGAACGCTGACATACTGGAAACCCAGCAAATCCTGTCTCTTCAGATAGTTCTTGGCTTTGGGGCAGCATTCCTTCCTTCTGAATATTGGGCAGGACCCTCTCTGGAATGGGGGAGTCTCATGACTTACAGACAAACAAGGACAGATTACATAATTTCTTTTTTTTTTTGCAGTTTTGGCTGGAGCTGGGTTTGAACCCGCTACCTCTGGCATATGAGGCCAGTGCCCTACTCCTTTGAGTCACAGGCACTGCCCGATTACTTAATTTCTTTATGGCCAGTTTTTACACAGAAAGGTAGAGTAAATTTAGGGTTTATGGCTGGTTTTGGGGAAAACCTTTTCTGGTTTCTATGAGCAGCCTTGGGAAGAGGGATTCTAGTTTCTGTGGGTAGCCTTGGGAGAAAATGAGGGGCTAGAGACAGAAGGGCAAAAGGTCAGCCTGAGCCAAAAAACTTTGGCTTCTGAGGCCTTTGTTCAGAGTATCATTTTCTGAGCTCCAACAATTCCATACCCTATTTTTTAAACAAGTAAACCTCTAAGGTTTAAATGATTTTGGTAGGTATGTCCTGTAAAACAAAAGGCTTTGGAAGAAGAAAATAAAGCATTTGAAAGCTGGCTCTGGTCTTCTAAGCCAAAGGCAGAATTTATTGCTTACTCTGTCTTCAGTCCTATCTTGACAGGTGGTGGAAAGGAAAATGCAGAGTTTGTAGGTTCGATTGTGAAATTCATGAAAAACAGGAGGACTGCCACGTGCCATGCCACTTGTCCCTAATCAGGCATTTGGGGGCACCAGCTGTGGGATGGCAAGGAGAAGGCATTGCTTCCTGTCTTTTCAGAAGCACAAGCTCATCATTAGCTTTCCTGTTCCCTGCACTTGACAGAGCTCTGGCCGGAAGAGGCAGGCCAGGGGTGTTTGCTCCACATCCTCAGAGACCCTGTAGTTTGCCAGCTGGAAGCTTCTGCAGTCTAGCAGGTGCTGATCTCAGCCAGCACTGGAGGCCTGAATGTGCTGACTGAGCCAGTGATGGGTCGGAACCCTTATAGTAGGGCTGTTGTGTTGACTTGATGTATTATTTTGCTAAGGTGCTATGATATAAGTTTCCACAATTGATTAGCTTAAAAAGCAAATTCATTGTCTCACAATTCTGGAGGCTAAAAGTAGAGCCTCTCATTGTCTAGAGGCTAAAAGGCCAAGAGATTAAGGTGATGGTAGGGGCAGCTCATGATAAGGTAGCTCACATCTGTTATCCCAGCACTTTGAAAGCCTGAGGCTGGAGGGATTGCTTGAGGCCAGGAGTTTGAGACCAGCTTGGGCAACATAGTGAGACTCCATCTCTACAGAAAATTAAGAAGAAAAAATTTGCTAGGTATGTTGGAGCATGTCTGTGGTGCTAGCTACTTAAGAGGTTGAGGCAGGAGGATTGCTTGAGCCCAGCCCAGGGGTTGGAGGTTGTAGTGAGCTATGATAATGCCACTGTACTCCATCCTGGGAAACAGAGTGAGACCCTATCTCTTAAAAAATAAAAAGTATTGGTGGAGTTGGTTCCTTCAGAGACTGTGAAGGAAAATCATACTTTCTCCTAGTTGTTGGTGAGTTGCTGCAAAACCCTTGGCTCAGAGGCTCATTAGCCTAATTTTTGCCTTCATGTTCACATGGTGTTCGTTTGCTCTGTGTGCCTTTGTGTCAGAATGCCCCCCCCCCCTTTTTTTTTGCAGTTTTTTTTGGACAGGGTTGGGTTTGAACCTACTACCTCTGGCATATATGGGGCCAGCGCCCTACTCCTTTGAGCCACAGGCGCCACCCAGAATGTCCCCCCCCTCCTTTTTTTTGAGACAGAGCCTCAAGCTGTTGCCCTGGGCAGAGTGCCATCACAGCTCACAGCAACCTGCAACTCCTGGGCTCAAGCGAGTCTCCTGCCTCCGCCTCCCAAGTAGCTGGGACTATAGGTGCCTGCCACAACGCCCGGCTATTTTTTGGTTGCAGCCGTCGTTGTTATGGCAGGCCTGGGCTGGATTCGAACCTGCCACCTTAGGTGTATGTGGCTGGCGCCTTAGCCGCTTAAGCCACAGGCGCCGAGTCAGAATGTCCCCGTTTCAAAAGACACTAGCTATGGTGGTTTAGGGCTCACTCTGATGACCTCATTTTAACTTGGTTACCTCTTTAAAGACTACGTCCATAAAGGACACATTCTGAGGTACTGGGGGTTGGGACTCCAACATATCTTTTTTGGGCAGAACACAATTCAACGCATAATATTTAAGAATGAGGCTCAGGCCACTTGCGATTATAGCTTCTCTGTAATCACAGTTGCAGGGATATTCAGAGGCATCCTGTAGAGAGTTGAGTCAAAGGTGGGGAAGAAGGAAGAGTTGGGGGACCTGCCGATAGGAGCTAGCTTATGGTGTTCCATCCTAGGTGAGCCTTGAGGTCATTGTACAGGGGCCTAGACTTCAGTTTGCATCCTCACAAATTGGCAGAATTCCCGAGCCCATATTGTGATGTGAGTATAGACCTGTTTAAAGGAAGTGCAGGTCATCTCTTTGCTTTGCTGCTTATTGCCTGTCTGGGAAGATGGGAGTGTTCCAGGGCTTTCAGCAGCTGGGTCGGGGGCATGGGAGAAGGATCCCAGTGGACCTCCAGGCTGCAGAACATAGACTGCACTCACCTAGCAGGCCCCTCTCCTGGTGCCAGGCTCTGGTCAGGTTCTAGAGTGGGTGGCTAGGGGTTGTGTTGAGGAAGCAGATTCAGACAGACAGTGGTCATTTGAAGTACATGCATTTTAATAAGAATATGAGGCTCTTGTGAATGGGAGGTGTGTTTTTACTGTCGCTGGTGTCCATCGTGCCTGGCACTCTGTGTGTAAGGAATAAATTATTGTTACATTTATGTGTATTTTAACAAATACATAGTAGGGAAGTAGGGATAGGTGCCTTGTAGAGGAAGGAGAGTCCACTCCTTGTTCAGGGTGTGGTGGTTATTCTTTAGAAACCTTTATCAGTTAGCAGTGTAAGATAGGTTAATAATACCTTGTGTATGCACACTCCTGTGTGTATGAAAAGATCGATCACTTGAGCATGCCAACCCACGCCCTTACACCCTACCCCCTTCCTCCACAGTTCTTTATAAACTAATGTCAGAAGTGTCATACCATCACCTCTGCTGTGTGCCTTTGGTCACACAGACCAACCCCGGAACCTGTGGAAAGGGACTCCCTAAAGCCATGAATATCAGGAAGTGAGGACTATTGGGGGCCATTCTGGAGCCTGCCTTCCAGACTTTCCCAATGTTCGTATAGCCTCAGGGTCTGGAATTAGGATGGCTTCACTAAACGACTGTTGGAGAAATCTAGGGACTGAGAAACAATCCACCAGTACTATTTTTGTTATTTCCCCTCTTCATTATATATTTCTCTTTAATAAGAACTTGCATTTTTCAACTGAATTTTATTTTAGCTCTTTACTATGGAAAATGTTGAAGTTTAAAAAGGGCAATGAACACTGGCACAGTGGCTCCTGCCTATAATCCTAGCACTCTGGGAGGCCAAGGCCTGATTGCTTGAACTTAGAAGTTTGAGACTTTCTCCACTAAAAATAGAAAAAGCTAGCTGGGCATTATGGCAGGCACCTGTAGTCCTAGCTACTTGGGAGCCTAAAGCAAGAGGATTGCTGAAGCCCAAGAGTTTGAGGTTGCTGTGAGCTAGGATGATGCCATAGCACTCTACCCAGGGCAACATAGTCCTACTCTGTCTCAAAAAACCCCCCAAACCCCAAAAGGGTAAAGAACAACAAAATGAACTTTCATGTACCCAGCACCCAGTTTCAACAGTTAGCAATTTATGGCCAATCCTGTTTCACATATACCTCAATCACTCCCATACCCTTGTTGTTTTGGAAATAAATTCCAGGCATAAGATCATTTCATTGCATATATTTCATATTCACAAATCTCTGAAAAATAGGGAGTCCTTTAAACATCGAACAATGCTCGGAAATTAATCTTCAATAACATCAGATAAACTCTAGGATTCAAATTTCGCCTATTGTCTTATCCTTTAAAAATATTTTTTTAGAGTTTGTTTGAATTAGGATCCAAGTATAGCTTACACATTATAAATTCCAGGGTCTTAGGTGTTATATTTTTACTGTTTTAGGATTTTAGATTAGAAGAATGGCTTTGGTTTTTCATCCATTTCCATCTTTTACAGAAAAACCAAGGGCCACATGGCTGGCTCATTTAAGATTAGAATCTGGACCTTCTGCTTATTACTCTGAGATGCTCTTGACCTTACGCAGAATTTTTTTTTTTTTTTCTTCAGTTTTTGGCCAGGGCTGGGTTTGAGCCTCCACCTCTGGCATATGGGGCTGGTGCCCTACTCCTTTGAGCCACAGGAGCTGCCCTGCAGAAAATGTTTTAAAGGCATACCCTTGCAGAAAAGTTTTCCATCGTTTGGTTCCGCTGTGTATTACAGTCAATGACAGGTACTTGGGTATTCAAATGCAGAAGTTCATGGTACCTTTATTCTAGCTTTGAAATCCTGCTCAGGATTATATGGTGGCCCTATCCACTGTTCTCTACTTATATCAGCCTTTATTTTTATTTTTATTTTTTTAGTTTCTGACCGGGGCTGTGTTTGAACCCGCCACCTCTGGCATATGGGGCCGGTGCCCTACTCCTTTGAGCCACATGTGCCGCCCATGTCAGCCTTTTTAAAAGGGTACCTATGAGGCTTGTCTATAAAGTAAATGGTGCTGACTTTTTCTACAAAGATCCTCAATCACTCCCTGTCTGGTGCTTTAAATTTGCCATTTCATACTTACTCATTGTAGAGTTCTGGCCTGTATATGCTTTTCCAAGGGTATATGTACTTTTCCCTGTATCCTTAACCATATGGCCTAGAATTCATAGTGATTCCTCAGTCTTTATTGTTGGATTATTTTATTATTATTTTTTGAGACAGAGTCTCACTATGTCGCCCTAGGTAGAGTGCTGTGGCTTCACAGCTTACAGCAACCTCAAACTCTTGGGCTTAAGTGATTCTCTTGCCTCATCTTCCCGAGTAGCTGGGTACAGGCACCAGCTACAATGCCCGGCTATTTTTTGTTGTAGTTGTTATTGTTTGGCAGGCCCGAGCTGGGTTTGAACCCGCCAACCCCAGTGTATGTGGCCGGCACCCTAACCACTGACTTACGGGCGCCAAACCTGTTGGGTTATTTTAAAAACGTTTCTAAGGCTTTGTGATTTATTATATTTTAGGAGTTTCTTGTAACTCTTATATGGCCTAAAGCTTTGGGAGGCTATGGCACTAAGGAGGCACTCTTAGCTTATCAGTGGAACAGAGTCTTCACTGTGTGTGGTTTGCCTTTTTCGGTCTCCCAGGTTGAATCAGCAGTTTTGCTGTTTTTAGTGCTCAATCTCCTATCTCATGATGGGCTAGGTTGGGAGCCTCAGTGTTTGATAACTTGGATCCAAAAGAATTCTGAGCATCCTGGTCATGTACCAGAGTATATATATGATTGTGGATGCTTTGCTCTGTCTTCCTCAGGCCCGTCAGCTCATCCTGCAGCATGGCCTGACACTCAGTGATCTGGATCGACACCCAGAGGTAAGAGAGAGAGCCAGACTGCAGTGTCTGTCTCCTTTTTTATGGCTGCCACTTGTTTGTAGGTTTCAGATATTTTGTCAAGTGTAGGGAAAAGATGAGTTAGTTACACTAACTTTTCTTCTGGGACTCTGAGTGTTAATCATGGCTGAAGTCCCAGGTGAAGAGGTGGTTAGTTTCTAGTATGTTCCTTCTGGTTTAACTCTGAGGGCTCGGTCTGAGTGTAGTGAAGAGGATGTGGACAAACCCAGGGCTGGACCTAGGGCTGGATCCAGGGCTTCCGGAGGTCCTCCTACAGAGGTAGGGGCCAGCCCTCAGAGCTTACCTCTAAGTGAGGTAAGAAGGAATCATCGAGGCAGTCATGGGCATTTGAAGGCAGATTAAGACTGTTAATTAAGTACAGGGGCAGTCCTGGACAGTGGAGGCTGGAGTTGGTGTGGGTGGGCAGTACTGCATATCACCCTACCTGGCGCTTTCTGAGATTGATCTCTAATCGGTACCATAATCTTCCCACTTTATAGATATGAAAAGGCACAGAGAGGGTAAGTCATTTGTGAAGGCCACACTGTAAATGGAAGAACAGAATTTGAACTCAGGTGCTCCTGGTTCTAGAGTGATGCTAGTTAGAATTTTGTGGGAGAAGGTAAAAGTTTGAAATGAGTTGTAAAGGCTGTGACAAGGGCAGGAGAGGACATTCCTGATAGGGGCGGATGGGAACCACAGAAACATTTCCGCCTGGGCATGTGAGTATATGTGCACACTGTTCAGACTGGGGTGATAAGGACAGAATGAGTGGAATGAGCTGATCTTGGTGGGGAAAAGGGGAGAGGGCAAGCAAGGCTGGATTGAAAAAAAGGGGGGAGGGGGCTACAGCACCTAGAAATCCAGGATGGTGTCAGGACGTGATGGTGGTCTGGTAACCCATGTAGCCATGGTATGCATGGGCCTCAGAGGGGTTAGTAAGAACCATGAGAACCAGCTGTTGGGGAATTTCTATGGACATAGCCTGGCGGAGACAGGCAGATTATCTGTTCAGTGGTTGTGAGGAGAATGCTTTAGGTTTGGAAACTAGGTAAAAAGTTGCTACCTTCAATGTCCCAGAGAATTGCCATAGTGTGCAGCCTGGCCCAAGGATTGGTGCAGACTGGGGGAATACAGGCCGTAGCTTCAGACAAAGGCCCAAATCTATAAAAGGATGGAAGCAAGTGTGTCTCACATGAAACTATGTTGGCTTTACACTTGTGCCACTGTGCCCATGCCAAGCAACTTAGAACTGCAACATGAATAGAATTTGTACCATGCATGCTGCTGGTTTTAAAAAAATGTACTTTGGGTTTCTACTTTGTCCATGCAGACTACCATGAGTGATGAGGCGTGTGTACTTTGTTTTTGAGATAAGAGTCTCAAGCTGTTGCCCTGGGTAGAGTACTGTGGCGTCACATCTCTCAAACTCTTGGGCTTAAGTGATTCTCTTGCCTCAGTCTCCCCAGTAGCTGGGAAAATAGGCGCCTGCTACAACGCTTGGCTATTTTTTGTTACAGTTGTCATTGTCGTTTAGCTGGCCTGGACTGGGTTCGAACCCACCAACTTCAGTGTATGTGGCTGGTGCCATAACCGCTGTACTAAGAGTGCCGAGCCATTGATTTTGGTTTTTGAAAGATGAGTGAACCCATTTGCCCCTTGACTGCTTTTGGAGCTGGTAGAACCACCTAACAGAGTGTGTGGCAAGCCCAGACAAGTGGGGTCTGAGCGGTAGTGCTCCAAATAATTTCCAGCTCAGGAACACATCGAGTGTCTATTACCTTCTTTAGATATATCCCCTCATTTGATCTTCATGTCTACCTGAAATTGCCTGTGAGTTTGCCCACAATTAGTGCAGAGATATTTGTATCAGTTTTTCTTGGCTTTTTTCCTCCCTGTTGACCCTCTACCCCCCCATGGAATTTAATGCCAGAGATACACTGTATAGGAGGACCAAAAACCATTGTAATGGCTATGATCTCTCTCCCACCCCCAAGAACTAATTTTTGCTTCCTGGGGCATGATATCACCCACACTGAGAATGCGTGTTCTAAATAGTTCCAGCTTGTCCACAGAGAAGCCCATCAGTGTGAAAAGGGAGTCAGGAGTCATTGTGAGAGCTGTCCCAGGTTGAGCTGTCCCAGGTCCTGTGCTGGCTTCCCCGTGACCCCAGTGGAACAGCTTAACCTTTGGAGCCTCAGTTTCTTCATTTGTTAAATGAGACTACTGGACCTAGCTAATAGGGCTGCAGAGGATCTGATGAGCTATTGTCCGGTCAGGATTAGCATACAGCCTCCCCTCCAGAGCTCTTGGTGTTTTCTGTATCTTTACTTCTCTCTGACACAGATTGACCTCGCCATCGATGGTGCTGATGAAGTAGATGCTGATCTCAATCTCATCAAGGGTGGTGGGTGAGTTTCCTTACTAAAGATTGCCTCCCAGTTGATCCTTAGCAAAGCAGGGTGTGATACAGGATGAGCAGGTTGCCTCTGTGTTGGATGTGAGTTTGTCTGTTAATTGCCTTCGATCTAGTCTGGTGTTTGGGAACAACAATCTGGTGATAAGGAAGCTGGGCCTTTTTAGTGCTCTTGTTCCTTAGTGGGCTCTCTGTGGATCTGCATTCAAACTTATTGTCTGGGCCAAATCAAAATATTATTAGGCTAGATTATCAGGTCTATGGGCACCAATAAGCCACTTGTGCTTTAAAGCCATGCTTTCCTCTGTGAGCAGTTAGGCATCTATTCATTCATTTGGAAAACACTGATCAGATGTTTCCTAAGTTGAGATTTGGGCAGGTAGGGAATGGTGAGTTGAAAAAAGCGAAGTCCTGCTCTGCTGGTTCTTACATAATCAAGCAGACTATTGAATGATACAATATTTGTTTAAGATCACACGTTATTGTTTAGATGATTTTTATATGTGCTATTTAATTCTCTCGACTGCAGAGATAATTTAGATGCTTAGCACTAGAAGTAGGCCTGGACTCAGATCTGCTGATTTCCATGATCTGGGTGCTCTCCTTTCTGTCACCCTGTCAAATAGTTGATTGGGCACATTGTTCAAAGCTTGTCTTCCTCAGGTTATAGGTCCTCCCATTCATACTATGTCTAGATGACGTCTCTCTAAACACAAAGCAGCTTCTCAGATGTGTCTTGGATGGGATTGTGCCTGGCCTGAATGGGAACCATTGTCTGCTTTCTAGGTTTCTCCCAGACACAAGGCTGGTGTTCCTGTAGTCCCTTTACCAGAAACAGCATGACGGATGGGGGATGTCCTTTTAAAAATTAGAAGTTAAATTTCTCTTTAAGTGCCAGGATTGAGTAGATTTGGGGTTTCTTTATCTGATCTTAGCTCCCAGTTTGAGGTTTTGTTATACTCCTTTGTTCATTTGCTTCTTTTTTAACCACAGAGGCTGCCTCACCCAGGAGAAGATCGTGGCTGGCTATGCCAGTCGCTTCATCGTGATCGCTGATTTCAGGTACAGTTTCTGACATTCCGAACTGCTGACTGAGGAGGGAGATTTGATCCTCAAGCCTCATTCCTGTTTTATAGAAGAGGAAATAGATGGAGGATGTCTCTGACTTTTTGAGACTGCTGGGTGAGACTCCTCAAAGGCATTGTCTAGGAGAGAGTTTATGTTTTGCCTCCAGGCTGAAGGTAGAGGTCACAAACTGATTTTATATTACCATTAGGCTGAGGTAGGAATCTCCAGCCTTATTTCATGTATCCAGTGGAAGGGGGAGGAAACGTCCTGTCACCTGTTGACAGAGCATGTCTGGTGTATTGCTTGTGCGGACAGGCAGCCTCAGAGTAGGCAGAGTTCAGCATACCCTACTTCCTCTTGGGCAACTTGAAACATGTATTGTAGGCAGTCTTTGATGAGGCTCTCATATTCTCCTTTAAAGAGTCTGGTAGGAAGCACTTGTGTTGCTATTAATTTAAAATACATGTATGTGTATGTATTCACTTATTATGAAATATTATAGCTATAAGTAGAGCTTAAATATTAAATGTCTATATAACCCCCAAGCCAGCCATGTCAGATTTTAACATTCTTGTCATACTTACTTCCAGCATCTTCTTTTCTTTTTTGTTTGTTTGTTTCTTTGTTTTTAGAGACAGAGTCTCACTTTATTGCCCTCAGTAGAGTGTTGTGGTGACACAGCTCACAGCAACCTCCCTCCTAGGTTTAGGTGATTCTCTTGCTTCAGCCTCACAAGTACAGGCGCCTGCCACAATCCCTGACTATTTTTTTTTGTTGTTGCAGTTTAGCCGTGGCAGGTTTGAACCCACCACCCTGGCACCCTACCCACTGAGCACAAGCACTGCCCAGCATCTTATTTCTTTTTTATTTCTTTTTCTTTTCTTTTCTTTCTTTCTTTCTTTTTTTTTTTTGTTTTTTTTTTTTTTTTTTTTTGAGACGGAGCCTCAAGCTATCCCCCTGGGTAGAGTGCCGTGGCATCACAGCTCATAACAACCTCCAACTCCTGAGCTCAAGTGAGTCTCCTGCCTCAGCTTCCCAGGTAGCTGGGACCACAGGCGCCCGCCACAACGCCTGGCTATTTTTTGGTTGCAGCCGTCATTGTTTTTTTTTTTTTTTTGGCGGACGTGCCTCAAGCGGGCCCCCGGGGTAGAGTGTCGGGGCATTACAGCTCACGGCAACCTCCAACTCCTGGGCTCAAGCGAGTCTCTTGCCTCTGCCTCCCAAGTAGCTGGGACCACAGGCGCCCGCCACAACGCCCGGCTATTTTTTGGTTGCAGCCGTCAT
>CAUYTI010102913.1:0-19035 GCA_963575145.1 Galago senegalensis
GTCTCAAAAAAATAAAAAATAAAAAAAAAGAGCGCTTGCAAACCTGGCCCCTGCTTTTGAAGTCAAGTGTGAACCAGATAACATCTGCCACCTACTGACCCAGTTCTGTCCACTTCCTCCAACTCTCTTCTCCTCATACACACTTGCTTATGTTTGTTGGGTGATTGAACTGGCCTTCATTTTATTTCTGCAAGTATCAGCAGTTAGGAACAGCAGTTTGCATTTGTTTCAACTATAAAGCAAGGTAGTGCGCAGGAGTCAGTAATAATACTCATTTTCCCCCCTAGGGGAAACAGTTTTCAGGGAAAACAATTAGTGAAATCCCACATGGACTAGCTTCTCCTTTCACAGTATGGCAGTTATAGATTTTGAAAGTGTAGGTTTCTGCCTACATATACAGCTTAAAAAAAGTTTTCAGTACAAACCCGGATTTTGGAAGTGACTCACCACCTATGGAACTACTTCAAAATGCATGCCCTTAACTACTATTTGAATTTTTATAGGTTTGTAGTTTCGCTGACTCCAAGAAAATAAAAGGCTCAGCGCTAGTTCTTACTGGGTCAGGATTTATTTTAAAATATCATCATTTCCTTAGCTTTTTGACTTAAAAAGTCCTACAGATTTTCCTGCAAAAGTGTTTTTTTTTTTTTAAAGAGTCTCACTTTGTCACACTCAGTAGAGTGCTGTGACATCACAGTTCACAGCAACCTCCAGCTCTTGGGCTTAGGTGATTCTCTTGCCTCAGACTCCCACGTAGCTGGGACTACAGGTGCTCGCCACAACACCCGGCTGTTTTTTTGTTGCAGTTTAGCTGGAGCCAAGTTTGAACCTACCACCCTCAGTATATGGGGCCTGTGTCCTACTCGCTTAAGCCACAGGTGCTGCCCTCCTGCAAAAATTTTTAACAGGCTTTATTCCAATAAAGAAAATTCAGGGTGTTTGTGCTATGGTAGTAACAAAAGCAGTGTATGTCGTGAATTTGCCAATAGAAATTGCCAGAACTAGACTACCCTGGGAATGCTTTTTTATTTAAAAAATCTAGTGGGGTCAGCAAGGACTTATATTTGTCTCATTAGCATAGCCACTTTAACTCTAGGCACAGAAAATTTGGCCAATGGTTTATAACAGACTGTTATCTATTGTGAAATGATCAGGAGTCAGGCTGACCAAGGCAGCTGATCTGATACTCTGGGAGCTATATGGGTAGTGGCTGAGAAATGCCTTACAGAAACACAGTCAAACCAAGTTTAATCCCAGGTTTACTTCTTACCTGGGCAAGTCTTTCACCTTCTCTGAGCTTCACCTGTAAAATTGGGTAACATCTGTTTTATAGAGAGTAAGATAAGTGAGATAATATATGACCTAGCACTGTTGTCAATAACAGGTATTTACTTGTATCTAGCTAATAAAAGTTAGTAACTGGGACTAAATAGTTGTTTAAACTTACATTGCATGTTAAGAACCATCATTACAGTTTAGAAATTTGAGGCTATTTAAAATCTTTAGGAAACCCGCATTTGAGTCAAAGCAATGTTTAGATTAAATAGATTAAAGCTGATGAAGGCTGAGAAACTTTGGTGTAATAGTTTTTTTTTTTTTTTAGTAATCTAATGCTGTTTATTGGCGTTGAGAAATTATTTTTTCAAGTTATAGATTTTCTGTGTTTCATTTTATTTTTTTAAAATTTTTTATTAAATCATAACTTTGTACATTGATGCATTTATGGGGTTCAGGGTACTGCTTCAATGTGAATACAATGTGAAATGCTTACATTGAACAAAGTAATACATCCATCACAATGATACCCATTTCTTAATAGTTTTGAAATGTACCATTGCATCATGCACGTTAGGTGAGTTCCCCCCAAATATCCTCCTCCCTCCTGCATCCCTCTTCCTTTCCTCTCTCTCTCCTCTTCTCTTCTACTTTCTGGACCAAAGTTATGTTTTGCCATTCGTTTGAGTGTGTAGGTGATTATATATTGATTTCATAGTAGTATTGAGTACATTGGATACTTTTTTTTCATTCTTGAGATACTTTACTAAGAAGAATCCAGCTCCATCCAGGTAAACAAAAGATGTGAAGTCTCCATCTTTTTATGGCTGCATAGTATTCCATGATGTACATATACCACAATTTGTTAATCCATTCTTGGAACAGTCGGTACTTGGACTGTTTCCATGTCTTGGCTGTTATGAATTGGGCTGCAGTAAACATTCTGGTGCAAATGTCTTTGTTGTAAAATAATTTTTGATCATCTGGGTATATACCTAGTAGAGGAATTGCAGGATCGAACCATATGTCAACTTCTAGTTCCTTGAGTGTTTTCCAAACTTCTTTCCAAAAATGCCATATTAGTTTGCATTCCCACCAGCAGTGTAGAAGCGTTCTATTTTCTCTGCATCCACACCAACACCTGTAGTTTTGGGATTTTGTGATGTGGGCTAATCTTACTGGAGTTCTATCTCAGAGTTGTTTTGATTTGCATTTCTCTGCTGATTAAGGATGATGAGCATTTTTTCATGTGTTTGTAGGCCACGCGCCTGTCTGCATCAGAGTAGTTTCTGTTCAAGTCTCTTGCCCACATAGAAATGGAGTTATTTATTCTTTTCTTGTTGATTAGTTTGAGTCCTCTATAGATTTTAGTTATCAAACCTTTATTGGAAGCATAACCTTCAAAAATCATCTATTCTGAAAGTTGTCTGTTTGCTTTACTTACTGTGCTCTTGGCTGTGCAAGAGCTTTTTAGTTTGATCAGATCCCAGTAATGTATTTTTGGCGTTGGTTCAATTGCCCATGGGGGTCCTCCTCATAAAATATTCTCCCAGGCCAATTTCTTCAAGTGTTTTCCCTGCACTCTCTTTTAGTATTTTTATAGTTTCATATCTTAAGTTTAAATCTTTTATCCAGTGAGAATCAGTTTTTGTTAATGGCGAAAGGTGGGGGTCCAGTTTCAGTCTTCTACAGGTCACCAGCCAGTTCACCCAGCACCATTTGTTAAATGGGGAGTCTTTCCCCCACTGAATATTTTTGATAGGTTTGTCAAAGATCAAATGTTGATAAGTAGCTGGGTTCATCTCTTGGTTCTCTATTCTGTTCCATAAATCTACCGCTCTATTTTTTGTGCCATGCTGTTTTGATCACTATAGATTTATAGTATAGCCTAAAGTCTGATAATGTGATACCTCCTGATTTGTTCTTATTTCTGAGCAATGTATTTGCTATTTGAGGTTTTTCCTGATTCCATATAAAACGAAGTACCATTTTTTCAAGTTCTTTAGAGTATGACAATGGTGCTTTAATAGGGATTACATTAAATCTGTAGATTGCTTTGGGTAGTGTAGTGTGGACATTTTAACAGCGTTGATTCTTCCCAGCCATGAGTATGGTATGTTTTTCCATTTGTTAGCATCTTCAGTTATTTTTTATTTTTTATTTTTTTTTTGAGACAGAGCCTCAAGCTGTCCCCCTGGGTAGAGTGCCGTGGCATTACAGCTCACAGCAACCTCCAATTCCTGGGCTCAAGTGAGTCTCCTGCCTCTGCCTCCCAAGTAGCTGGGACCACAGGCACCTGCCACAACGCCCGGCTATTTTTTGGTTGCAGCCATCATTGTTGTTTGGCGGGTCCGGGCTGGGGATTCGAACCTGCCACCTTTGGTGTACGTGGCTGGCACCTTAGCCGGTTGAGCTATAGGCGCCGAGCCAGCATCTTCAGTTATTTCTTTTCTCAGAGTTTCATAGTTCTCTATAGAGATCTTTCACATCCTTTGTTAGGTAAAGTCCCAGGTATTTCATCTTCTTTGACACTATTATAAAAGGAATAGAGTCCTTAATTGTTTTTTCAGCTTGAGTATTGTTGGCGTATATAAAAGCTACTGACTTGGAAGTATTGATTTTGTATCCTAAGCACTGCTGTATTCTTGATCACTTCTAAGAGTTTTGAAGTTGAGTCCCTGGGATTTTCCAAGTATAGGATCATATCATCAGTAAAGAGTGAGAGTTTGATCTCCTCTGACCCTGGACCCTTGATCACCTTCGCTTGTCTGTGATGGCTACCACTTCCATTACTATGTTGAATAGCAGTGCAGATAGTGGGCATCCTTTCCTTGTTCCTGATCTGAGTAGAAATGTTTTCAGTTTTACACCATTCAATATGATATTGGCTGTGGGTTTGGTGTAGCTGGCCTCTAATAGTTGAAGAAATGTCCCTTCTATACCTGTTTTCTTCAGAATTCTGATCATGAAAGGATGCTGGATATTATCAAAGGCGTTTGCTTCGTCAATTGAGAGAATCATATGGTCTTTGTTTTTTATTTTATTGATGTGATGTATTGTATTTATAGATTTGCATATGTTGAACCAATCCTGTATCTCTGGAATAAAACCAACTTGATCATAGTGTTTAATTTTTTTTCTGTTTTCTAAGATCTTATTGAATATTTTTGCATTGATATTCATTAATGATATTGGTCTATAATTTTCTTTCTTTGTTGGATCCTTTCCTGGTTTGGGTATAGGGTGATATTCACTTCATTGAATGTGTTGGGAAGTATTCCTTCTTTTTCTAGGCTTTGGAAAACGTTGTATAATATAGGTACTAGTTCCTCTTGAAAGATTTGATAGAATTCAGATGTGAAGCCATCTGGTCCTGGACTTTTCTTTTTAGGGAGATTTCATATTGTTGATGCAATTTCAGTGATTGATATAGGTCTATTCAAGATTTCTAATTCTTTCTGGTTGAGTCTAGAAAAGTAGTGTGCTTCCACGTATTGGTCCATTTCCTTCAGATTTTCATATTTCCCCATTGCTCTTGAGTTCAACTTTTATTCCATGGTGGTTCGAGAAGATACAGGAATAATTTCTACACTTTTAAATTTACTGAGGTTGGACTTGTGTCCTAGGGTATGATCTATATTTGAGGATGACCCATGGGCTGAAGAGAAGAATGTATATTCAGTTTTATTAGGGTGAAATTTTCTGTAGAGGTCTGTAAAGCCCATTTGTTCTAGGGTCAGATTTAAGTCTAATATTTCTTTGTTGAGTTTCTTCCTGGAGGATCTATCCAAAACTGTCAAAGGGGTGTTAAAATTGCCAACTATTATAGTGCAGGAAAATATCAAGTTGTTCATATCCATTAGGGTCTGTTTTATGAATTGAGGAGCATTCTGGTAGGGTGCAGTAATGTTAATTATTGAGATCTCTTCATGTTGGGTGTTTTCCTTGACAAATATGTAGTGACCTTCCTTATCTTTCTTTATCTTTGTTGGTTTAAAGCCAGTTGTATCTGCTACTAAAATTGCAATCCCTGCTTTTTTCTGGTTTCCATTTGCCTATATTATACAAATCCATCCCTTCACCCTGAGTCTATTTTTATCCTTTAAGGTAAGGTGAGATTCTTGTATACAGCAGATATCTGGTCTGAGATTATGTATCCAGTCAGCCAGCCTGTGCCTCTTTAGAGGACGATTTAAGCCAGGCATCCTCATCAGCCACAGGCTGCCCGCCTAGGACATTTATCTAGCCTGCCAGGATGTTTTTGCCACCACTGCCTGTCCTGCTTAGCAGCCAACTCATCCCAGGGCCCACAGTCTGGCCCTCCAATGGTCTGAGGGACAGACCAAAGTTTGAGGACCCCTGATTTGAGCCATTCACATTAATTGAGAGAATTGATAAACCTCGTTGTGCTTTGGATGTCATGATTTTTAAGGATTTTTAATCCTTTCACCACTGTGGAAGTTGGATTTTGTTCAGAAATTTCTGGGTGAGTTTACTTTGGAGGTAGAGCATGGCACTGGTCATTTTTGGAGGATGGGCCTGAGAATATCCTGGAGAACTGGTTTATATATGACAAATTTCTTCAACATGTCTAAGTCATTAAAGTATTTGATTTCTCCGTCATAAATGAAACTCAGTTTAGCTGGATACAGGATCCTGGGCTGAAAGTTGTTTTGTTTTAGGAGATTGACAGTTGATGACCATCCTCTTCTGGCTTGAAATGTTTCAGATGAGAGATCTTCAGTCATTCTGATATTTCTCCTTTTGTAGGTGATGCTTTTCTTATATCTGGCTGCTTATAGAATTTTTTCCTTCGTCTTAACTTTGGCAAAGTTAATTACAATTTGTCTAGGAGATGCTTTGTTTGGATTGAGTCTTGCTGGGGTTCTGAAATTGTCTGCTATCTGAAATTCTGTATCTCTTGCAATGCTTGGGAAATTCTCCTCCAAAATGTCTTGGAGTACATCTGTACCTTTAGGACCATCCTCTTCTCCTTTGGGAATTCCTGTAGGACGAATGTTTGATCTTTTGGAGTGATCCCACAATTCTCTCAGGCAATGATCAATTTTTGTTCTTTGTCTGCCTCTTTGAGTGTTTGTGAATGTTCAAAGGCTTTGTCTTCAGTTTCAGAGATCCTTTCTTCTGCCTGGTCAACTGTATTACTGCCGAATTCTACTGTATTTCGAAGCTCCTCAACTAACTTTGTTTCCTTGAGCTCTGCTATCTCTTTTCTCATTATGTCCATATCTTTGGTAACTTGGGCTTTAAATTCATTAATTTCTTGAGACAACTTTAGAACTACTCTTTGGAATTCAGTTTCTATCTTTTCTTCCATTCTGTTTATCTTATTTGCTATCCATATTCTGAATTTGATTTCTGACATTGCTGCCCTTTGTCTTCATGGCATCTTCAGTTGTATCTCCTTTGTCATTTCTTTGGGGGGGGTGTTGATCTACTCTGGTTATTCATGTTGCTAGAATTCTACTGTTGGGTCCACACCATGTTGATTTTCCACTGTTTGGTTATTAGAACTGGTAGAGCGAGATTGAATTGGGGTTCCCAGGCAGTACAGATAGCCCCTTACCAAAGCACTAGGCTTTGTAATTGTGGCTTACCTCCTACAACCTTACAAAGGCCCCTTTCAGAGTTTTGGCAGGAGACTCTGAGGACCTACTTGGTTAGATAGCACATACTAGCTCTGTTCTGATATCAGGCAACCTCCACCCTATCCTAAGAAACCACAGTATGAGGTTTAAATCTCGACTGTGAAGAGATACAAACAACTGCGGCACCCAGCCCCCACCCTTCAGATCTTTTCTGCTATAGGGTGGAAGGTCAACCTCAGAATGTCCCCAAGTAGACATCCTCAGACATGAGTTCCAACCAAATTGTCTCAGGTGATGCAAACCCTGCCCAACAGCAAGTGATTCAAGGGTCTTCAACCACACAGTTGGAGCTAGGGATCCACACTCCCTCCAGCCAGACTCAGACCACACTGTTGTCCACTTGTCTGCTCATAGGCCCCATTGGAGCCAGGGGCCACACCCCCGCCCACTGGTCTCAGTCCACACCAGCTAGCCTCTGCTTGCCAGACCAATTAGAGTCAGGGGACCATGCCCCCGCTTTCCAGTCTCAGTCCAGTGCCTTGCAAGCCTCTATTCACAGGCTCTGTTAGAGTCAGGGCACCATACTCCACCTGCAGGTCTCAGTCCTCACCTGGTAAGCCTCTTCTCAAGAGCTCCACTGAAAACAGGGGACCACGCCCTAGCCCTCAGGTCTTGGTTCACACCCAGTAAGCCACTACTCGAGGATTCTGTTGGAATCAGGGGACCACGCACTTGCTCTCAGGTCACAGTCTTCGCCTATCAAGCCTCTGCTGAACTCAGCCTACACAGAGCAACCACTCTCCTACTGTGGGTGCCATCATAGCCGGGGGTTCTCCACCCTGTCCTGCCAGACACAACCTGGACCAAGGGTCAACACCAACACTGGCCCAGCATAGTCATAACCAGGGGACTGCTCCTCCTCCCACTGAGTGCCCCTTTTTCCCCACACCCTCTTTCTTCCCCTTCAGTCACAGATTCTGTCCTGATGGTTGATGGTCCACACAGTGCCCAGATCTCTCAGGACAAGACCAAACACTCTATGCTCTGCAGGGGGCAGAACTTGAGACAGCCATGCGAAGGGGAAAGGGTGGACTGGGAGTTTGGACTTGTAGGGGGAAAATATCAGTTCAATGCCTAGTGGTGGTGTCTAGGTTCATAAGTGGGACCTCCCTGGAGAAAGAGACCTGGAGTTTAGTGGCTCTCTCCAGCGAGGTAAAATTACAGGTCTTTTTTCCTTCCTCTTTGGCAGATAGCCTATGCCAGGCCTCCTGCTTGGGGGAGGGGTCTCCTGTCCTCTAGTCGGTAGTCTTTGTACCTATAATTTGTTTTCTTGAATGCTCTTCCTTAGAGTTACAGCTTGCTGAACTTCTTGCTTGGCTCAGCTCCCCACCTTTGGCTCCATAGAGTCTAATTCCATTCCATTTTTCTTCCTCTGCTCTGGAGCCTCTGCCGAGGGTTTCTGCCAGTCAGCCATCTTCCCAGAATTCCCAGTGTAGTAGTTTTGAACAAGACCAGGTTAGGTTCTAGATGTGATTGTTGACTTTGGCAAATTATCTCAGTCCTGTAAGTTTCCCTGTTCTTATCTATAAAATGGCAATAACTTGATAATAGTTCTTGGCATGTAGTACATAATGAGTTATAGTTATGTCCATTGATAGCCCTATGACATGGCTTTAACTACTTGAGGAAAATATTGTTCTACTTTTTTAAAATGTAATGATTAACATTGGAATTTTGGTATTAAATACTTTTTAAAATTTGAATAATGCTTATCCAGTTGACTTACTGGATACTTCAGAGATGATCTTTCCAAATTATCAGCCCTTCTAGTGGATCATTATTTAAAAGAACCATATTCTAAATCTTTTTTTTAAATTATTATTTACTTATTTTTTTTCTTTTTATTTATTCATTTTTTTTTATTATTATTATTTTTTTGAGACAGAGCCCCAAGCTGTCCCCCTGGATAGAGTGCCGTGACATCGCAGCTCACAGCAACCTCCAACTCCTGGGGTCAAGCGAGTCTCCTGCCTCAGCCTCCCAAGTAGCTGGGACCACAGACACCCGCTACAATGCCCGGCTATTTTTTTGGTTGCAGCTGTCATTGTTGTTTGGCGGGCCCAGGCTGGATTCGAACCTGCCACCTCAGGTGTATGTGGCTGGCACCTTAGCCGCTTGAGCCACAGGCGCCGAGCCCATATTCTAAATCTTTGTAGTTGAAGGGACTAACTCATATTTTATAAAAATAGATAGCATACCATTGTTGTTCAGTCTTTGGCTTTACACTTTTAACCCAGTCTAAATTCATGCATGTGCTATCCTGCTACATTTCCTCCACGAAGAGTGACCCAAAGAAGAAGCAAGAAGAGCAAGAAAAGGCAGATATTAAACCTGAGATCAGTAAGTTGTGTAGTTAACGTTAGGATAACGGGACACCCTCTCCAGATTAAAGCCCTCAGGTAAATTGATGCAGTGACTGCCCTTTGAAGTTTTACCAACAAAATACTTTTTATGGCTTTTGTTTGCTATTGGATACGATGCCAAGAAAATTTTGGAGGAAATATTTACTTTTGTCAGTGGTTTTAAAATTTTTTTTCAAAGCTATAATTCATTCAAATAACTTTTCAAAAGTAACAGCTAATGAAAGTATTAATATTAAGCAGTTATCGTATATTACAGATATTATATTAAAATAGAGTTAAGTTTGTCCAGTAATAAAGTCTTTTTTAATATCTTCTATTTTTGGTCCCATTATATCTAGAATAAGTTACTTGATAGTATAGCCACTTTGTTAGAATTTAAGACTTTTATGAGGAAGCAGTATTATTTATTAGGTTGTACTAGAACTTGAAGAGTTCTAGTTGTGGGTAGAGTTTTGGCTTTGTTAGCTACCAACTATGGTTTGTCTTAGAGTTAAAAATTAAAACAGTGATTCAAAATTAGTCCTTTGGGCTGGCACCTGCTGCTCAAGTAGCTAAGGCGCCAGCCACATACACCTAAGGTGGCAGGTTCGGATCTAGCCCAGGCCCGCCAAACAACAATGACAGCTGCAACCAAAAAATAGCCAGGTGTTGTGGTGGCGCCTGTGGTCCCAGCTACTTGGGAGGTGGAGGCAGGAGACTTGCTTGAGCCCAGGAGTTGGAGGTTGCTGTGAGCTGTGATGCCACAGTACTCTGCCCAGGGGGACAGCTTGAGTCTCTATCTCAAAAAAAATAAAAATAAAATAAAATATTAGACCTTTGCTGCAAACCATCCTTGACCCATTTCCTCCCCCCCTCCAATGTAGGATGACTTTAAGGATGAAAGGGGAAAACATGTCAAATAAATGGCAGTGTCCCCCAACTGCTTTCCAGAGTATGTACACATACAAAAAATGCAGTAATCTTTTTTAATCTTATTTAATTCATCATCTTCTGAGAGTTTTTTGGGCTTTGGGAACTCTCCACCTCCCTCCTTTCCATTTTCTCTTCCTTTGGATGATCACTTTTCTGGAAAACATCACTAGGCATCTGGTGGTGTAGAGCATAATTCTATCATTTCAGTTGTTGGACCACTTTGCCTTTTACTAGTAATGTATTAGAAGCTTCCATTGAGCCACATCATTGCCAAATCTTGGAACTGTCAGGTTTCATAACTTCTCCCAATTTAGTAAATGTAAAGCTCATGTTATTGTGGTCTCCGTTTGCTTTTTTTGTGATTGCCAGCAGGGTTGAGCATCTTTTCATGGTGAATAATCATGCTTATTCACTATTTGTGTAGTCTTTCATGACATGCTCATTCCTATCCTTTTTCCATCATGTATTTAAAACTGTATATTCAGAATATTTATGTTTTACATATTTTTTAAATTTTAAAATAATAATGCATACAGAGAAGTTACATATACGATACACAGGAAATTTTTCCCACTGAAGATTTGACTCAGTGCTTCTTTACTCATGATGAACAAGTGTGTGTTTCCTACAAATAAACAAGGACATTATCCTATATCCCACAACAAAACTGTCGAAATCACTGATCATTGCTACCATCTAGAATCACACCTTGCATTTTACTTGTTATATCCTTTTAGTCTTTGTTTGACTTTCAAGACTTAGGACTTTGGAAGACTATCCAGGCCAGTCATTTTGTGGAATACCTCCCCCTTGGGGTTGTCTGCTGTCTCCTCATAATCACATCTATGAGACGAATATTCAGCAGGAAAGTCGCAGATTTGATGCATGTCTTCTCTTTGTGTTCTATCATGAGGCACACAATTTCATTTTGCCCCATTTTTGTTGGTGTTCACTGCAGTTACTCAATGTGTCTGTGGCTTGGCACCTATAGCTCAACCAGCTAAGGCGCCAGCCACGTACACCTAAGGTGGCGGGTTCGAATCCCCAGCCCAGACCCGCCAAACAACAATGACGGCTGCAACCAAAAAATAGCTGGGCGTTGTGGCGAGCACCTGTGGTCCCAGCTACTTGGGAGGCGGAGGCAAGAGACTCACTAGAGCCCAGGAGTTGGAGGTTGCTGTGAGCTGTAATGCCACGGCACTCTACCCAGGGGGATAGCTTGAGGCTCTGTCTCAAAAAAAAGCAGTGTCTGCGTGGTTTATCTACTGTCAGATTACTCATTTTCCCTCTGTAATTAATAATTATTTTGCATGCAAGTGGTTTGAAACTATATAAACAATCCTTTTCTCATCAAACTTTTAGTTAATTAATTCCTATTAGTATGTGTTCATGATCCTGTATTTTATTCAGAGCTATAATCCATTACTGTTGTTAACTTATTTTGGTGCTAATCTCATCCCTGACTCATCCCCCCAGCTGGTGGGATCCCAGGCAAGTTGGGCTTCTGTGTCTTTTTGACATGTCATTCTTTGATCACACTGATGCCCCGGTTTCATTCTTTTGCCTTGGGGTTTGATTACGTTTTCTTCCCTTTTTTATACCTCTTCTTACTGTAACAGTGAGAAATTTACCTACCATTTTACTTAATGAGTTTTCTCACCGGATCAGTTTCCCCATGTGTAGTCAGTCTGCTGTTGTCCCTCATCCTGCCCCCAATTCCACTTGAGCCTAAAAGCCCCCTTCACATGGAAGCAAGCCTTCCTCACCCCACATGGCTTCCTACCATAGTGCATTTTTTTTGTGGGTAACCCCATCCCTCAGCTTGGACACTGATGCAGCACTTGCATTGGAACATTCCTGAGCAGAGACTCCTCTGTCATCCTGCTCACCTCATACCCAACCACCCTTTCCTCAATTTAGTGGATACAGAACATCGTTCTACTGAGGTCTTCGTTTGCTTTTCTGTGATTGCGAATGAGATTTCTTTTCCTGTGATCATCACCAGTGGCATATTCCTTCGTGAAATTCTTGTTTTTGTCTTTTATCCCTTATGTACTTAAACTGTGCTTTTAACACGTTTGTATTTTTTACATTTGGAACTAGTAACCTATACAGAGAAGTTAGATGGAGAGTGCAGAGTTAGAGCCGGAGCTCTTGTTCTCTATACCAGTTAGAACCTGGGCTCTTGTTCTCTATACCAGTTAGAGCCTGGGCTCTTGTTCTCTATACCAGTTAGAGCTTGGGCTCTTGTTCTCTATACCAGTGTTTCTTCATTCACAGTGGACATCCGTCTCATCCTGCTTGAGCTGGGGCCTCTCCTTAGGGCTGCTGCTCTGCATTTTGCTCATTTTTTAATTAAAGTGTAATAGGGGACACACACACACAGACGCAATCTAAATACCAAATTTCTCTGGCATTGTATTTTGTGGTGTTGTAGGTCATCTTTTCATTTTTTTATTTTCTGCATTTGAATGGAAGGTTTTAATTTTAATGCAGTTGAATTTGTTAATCTTATGCTTTATAGTTAGTCCTTCTTACGACTTAAGGAAACCTTTAAGATCATAACGATATTCTATTGTATTTTATTTTAAAAGTATTAAAGACTTGCCTTCTCTATTTAAAACTTTTAATTCCTCTGGAATTTATTTTTTATGGTGTTAGTGGGGATCCAGTTTCATTCCTCCCTCAGATGGATTGCCAGTTGTTTCAGCACTGTTGAATGATTCTCCTTTCTTCAGTGATCTCCGTGGAACTTTTGTCAAATGTTGGCCATATGTGTGGTGGTCTGCTCCTTCTCCATCAGTCAGTTGGCCTCTTTTCCCTGAGCACACTAACTAGACACGTAGAGATTTATAGTAGTCTTGGTATCTGATAGAGCAAGCCCCCCACTATATTGTCTTTTGGTTGGAAGGCTTCCCTTTTGCTACTTCCTGTAAATTTTAGAACCAACCTATGAAACCTTTTGAATTTTGACTGGCATTGCATTAAAATTATTGGTTCAATTTGGAAAGAACTGTCATCTTATGCTATTGAGTCTTTCTATCATGGGCACGGCACGTCAGTCCACTTGTTAAGATTATTCAGGTTCCATGGTTAACATCTTCCAGTACATTTTCTCCATTTTAAACATGCAATATTTACAAATTACTTCTTATTCCTAGGTATGGTTTATTGTTGGATGTTTTTTAAATATAATTTTGTTGTTACTGGAGTACACAAATGCAGTTGATTTTTAGCATCTGATCTTGTATTTACCCACAGTTAATTAAATATGAACAAAGTTTACATGAGCTAAGCTGAAGAGCAAGTAAGAAAGAGTAGAGAGGTCTCTTGTTTACCCTGAAGTTACTTCTGATGTTTTAATAAATACCAGGTGATAGTCACTTTTTTACAGCTTTATTGAGATACAGTTTACGTACCATAAAATTCAGCTATTCAGAGTTTTCAGTGTACTGGCTTTTATAATCACGCAAGTGTGTGACTAATACCAGTGCCTGATTTTTTAAGTTTCATGATCCTCAAAAAATCTCTGTCTATTAGCAGTCACCCCCATTCTCATCTTTCCCCACCCCTGCCCTAGGCCACTGCCGATCTTTCTGTCTCTGTCAGTTTGCCTCTTTTGGACATTTTACATAAGTTGAATCGTGCAAGACATGGTTTCTGGTCACTGGCTTATTTCACTCAGCGTAGTGAAGCTAAATCTATGTTGTAGCATTTCAGTACTTCATTCCTTTTTTTAAATCTAACACTTCCTTATGTGGATTTATCACATTTTATCTGTTCATTGGTTGATGGGCACTTAAGTTTCCAATTTTTGGCTATTATGAATAGTGCTGATACCAGCATGCAAGTACAAGATTTTGTGTTGACACTAAGTTTTCATTTCCTTTTTGTGTATACCTAGGAGTGAAATTTCTGGGTCATACAGTAACTCCTTATTACCTTTTAAGGAGCTACTTGTTTTTCTTATCAGATGTACTACTGTATTTTACATTCCTAGCAGCGTGAATAGTGAAGGTGAGTAGTCATCTTAAGTCTGCTTTTCCATTCTCCAAAGAGTAATCAGAATACATTAGGTTTACCTTAAATTATAATTATCTTTTTAAATAGTGAAAGAAATGGCAACTTATGATTATGCATTATAACTTTATATCTTTTTGTTTTTATTTTTCGTAGCTGTATTGAGGCATAATTTACATACATCAGGAAGTTCACCCCTGTAAGCATTCATTCAGTTTGACGATTTCAAACTATCACCATAGTCCAAGGTTAGAACATTTTCATCACCCCAGACACTTCCTGCATGCCCATCTTTAATCTGTGTTCTTGTCTTTCTCCTGCTCTAAGAGGTGATCTCCTCATTTCATATCTGAATGGAATAATACAATGTTTGTGTTTTTTGTATCTAGCTACTTCCACTAAGCATAAAGTTTCTGAGATTCATCTTTTTTTTTTTTTTTTTTGGAGACAGAGTCTCACCATGTTGCCCTTGGTAGAGTGCTGTGGCGTCACAGCTCACAGCAACCTCAAACTCTTGGACTTAAGCGATTCTCTTGCCTCAGCCTCTCAAGTAGCTGGGATTACAGGTGCCAGTTATGAGGCCTGGCTGTTTTTTATTGCAGTTGTCATAGTTGTTTTAGCTGGTCTGGGCCGGGCTTAAACCTGCCAGACTCTGTGTATGTGGCCTGTGCTGTAACCACTGTGCTATAGGTGCCGAGCCAGATTCATCCTTATTAAATGAATTATTAGGTTTTTTTTTCTTTTTGTGGTTAACCACTTTATGCTTATTCTCAGTTGATCAGTATTTGTGTTGTTTATAAATTATTAATGTGCATTAAGAGACCAAAGAGCAAAAAACATATGATTATCTCAGTAGACACAGAAAAAGAATTTGAAAAAGTCCAACGCATTAGTGATTACAGCAAAACAAATTCAAAAACAAGCTGTAGAAGAGAATGAAAAACTTATACCTGTCATAATTAATAGTGAGAGACTGTTTTCTTCCTAAAATCTGGGGACAAAGCATAGATATCTGCTCTAACCACTTCTGTTCTACATTGGACTGGAAGTTCTAGGCATATTTTTTCTTATTATCATATTTATACAATTTATTTCAGAGCATGTGGAAAATATTAAGGGGAAACTTCCAAACTCCTTTTCCTACCATGGAGGAAAAATGTCTTGTCGATGTTGTGATCTCCTTCCTTTCAGTATTACGTGTGCAGAGTAACATATTTTTGACAAAAAACAAATTGGAGACCATATTTTCTGCTCATTACTCTGACCTCCTTTCTGCGTATTTTCTTTCTTGCTCATTACTGCCTACTCTGATGATCTTCCCGTTCTGGAGCAGACAATTCCTTTTTTGGCATCATGGTCTTTGCCTCTGCTGTTTCTTCGGTTGGAAAGTTACTTCATTATTTGTCTGACTAGGACCCTCAGGTTATTTAGATATCAACTTAAATATCATTGCCTCAGAAAAGTATCTTCCTTATCACTTTAGGTAAAAAGCTTCCCATACACCTCTGGCTGAACTCCTCAGTTATTTTAATTTTCTGTTTTTCTTGTCTGTGCCTCTTTCCCCTGAGGTCTGTGTTTGTCCTATTCCTGTTGTAATGACAACACTTAGCATAGTGCCGAGCCTTCTGACTGTGTGAAAGTTTGTTCAACTCAAATCAATAGTATCTGGCTTTCTTAGCATTATATTCTGATAATTTTCCCATGTCATTATTCTTTGAAAACATACATTTTAATAATGGTAATATTCTCCAATACAGTTATGATAAAGTTACTCTTGATTCGTGTGCTATGTTTCCTGTCATGGTGTTTCATCCATTGGTTTGATGTAAGGCTGATTTACTCATTCATTAGTAAAAGAAAACTAAATATTAATCAGTTAGAGTAGTTTATGCTATAAACTTTTGTTAATTGTTATTACTTAAATATTCTTCAAATTTATCTTACATGTAGTCATATATTTATCTCGAAAAGGACACAGTAATGCTTTAACAGAGACCAACCATTAAACATAAATAATTCTAGGTAGGAATGTGGCAAACCATCAGATGCAAACTCTGAGCTTGGGATATTTTTTAATTCCTTACCTGAAAAATGTAGACTCATGAACTTCATATCCTAATGCTAAGTGTAGATGCAGTGGGTAGAGAAAAGTTAATATTTATGTTCCAAATAACTGCCAAGGCCTTGTCTTTTTTCAAGTAAAATAAACCAGCATTTGAATTGCACTTCAGCCTCTTATTAGCTTTGTGATTTGGGGCGACTTAAACTCAGTTTCCCTACCTATAAAATGAGGGTAATAATAATTGCCTTATAGGGTTCTTTTAAATATTCTATGTATATAGGTGGCTTGAAACATAGTGACAGCTCAGTAAACCGTTGCTGTCATTACCTGGTAAGAGCTGCTTAGTCCCGGGGTGCCAAGAATAGGCACTGTGAGCATTCCTTATCCTGCTGGGCATCATCACTAGATATTGACCAGCTCACTAATAGAATTTCTCCAGTGATATTTACTTTTATACTTGCCAGGAGATGGTAGTTTTCTTCATAGAACATGCCTGTTTGTGGACTATTTTTTGTCTGCACCTATGTCAGAAAAAAATAAAAATTTAGTCTGAAAGGTACAGGTAGTTATTTTAAAGTTTCATCAGGTTAGGTCTTTTAACAGTAATTTATTGTTACTATTAGTAACATTCTTATAGGTAATTATGGCAGTGCTTTGGTACATAAATACTAACTTCTCTCTACCCACCCATCTACACTTAGTACTAGGAAATGAGATTCGTGAGTCTACATTTCCCATGTGAAGAATTAAACTTTCTTATTCCAACTTTAAAATGTAATAATTTTTTTTTCAAAAAGGGAAGAAATGTAACTGAAAAGTGAACAAATAATTTCTACTAGAAATTCAGAACTTTAGTAGATAACTTTGACAAGGGAGCAGATGGGCTGGCCTTGGGTATAGCTTCTGAAATTGAGAACTGGGGAGTTAGGAAATGCCCAAAGTGCCTGGCATATTCTAATACAAGTACTAATGATTATAAATGCAGGTTATTTTTAATGTTGCCAATCAGGAGAAATGATTGCTACTTCTCTTAGAATTCCTATGAGAATTTATAGTCCGGCTCCGTTGCAGTCTACCCTCTGTAATCTGGGGCATGTCACGTAAACACCCTGCTCAGTGTCTGTTGCCCTCTGGAAAGTGGGGTGATGCCTGCTCTGCTCATTTCACAGAGTTAGTAAAATCCAGTAAGGTCATGTCCGTGAAAAAGCTTTGTAACTGCTAAAACGTGTAGTTTACTTAATGACCGCTCCCATTCAACCTGTCAGACCTGCCTCTTTTTCACAAATATTTGGTAGGTCCCTAGTGAGGGTGGAAGGATAGCCCAGAACTACATCTGTAATGTGTGGCAGCCTCTCAGGACTATGAGTTTTGTTCTTGTACTAAGAGTGGACAGTTTTAGACCGTAGTTGTTTTCACCCTTAGTTTGTTTCGTTGGTTAGAAAAGTTCTATGTACAAGTGGGCGGCTCCTGTGGCTCAAGGAGTAGGGCGCCGGCCCTGTATACCGGAGGTGGCAGGTTCAAACCCAGCCCCAGCCAAAAATTGCAAAAAAAAAAAAAATAGTTCTATCTACAAGGTGATGGTAGAGAAATTAGAAAATATAAATCAGTAAGAAGAAACATAATAATTACCTGTTAAGTGCAGAATTACTGCATTTATTTTTATTTTAAAACAAAAATTCATTTATAATGAACATGTCATTTTCTGCTTTTTCACTTTATGTATATAATATAGTGTGTCATTTCATATAATTTAATTTTCTTGTATAATATTTTAGCAGCCACATAGTATTCCATGATAAACCATAATTTATTTAAAACTAGTTCCAATTTTTTTATTTTGATATTTAATGACTATTTCAAATTTTTTGCTAGTAAAAATAGTGTATATTATGAACAACCTTGTGGCTACATATTTGTACATAGCCTCCATATTTTTTTCCACTAGGAAAGTCTTAGGTGTGGAATTGCATATAACATTTTAAGGCATTATGTTTTCTTTTTTTACAACTTTATCAAGGTGAGGTATAATTGATACGTAATAAACCACATATTTAAAGTGTACAATTTAATAAGTTTTGACATGTGTGCACATTCACAAAACCATTACTAGTAAGGTAGCACCGCTTTGTAATCTTTCCCTTCACCATCCTGCCTCCTTCGTCACAGGCAACCCTAGTGATCTGTTTTCTTTCACAGTAGATTAATTTACATTTTCTAGAATTCTATGCAAATGGAATCACACATGATCTATTTCCTTTTGTGTGCCTTCTTGCATTCACGATAATTATTTTGGGATTCACCCATGTTTATTATTATTACATATCTATCAATAGTGTATTTCATTTAGTTGCTGAATTTTAAAATTATGTTGTGTGGATCTACCATGTAATTTATTTACCTAGTAATGGACATTTAAGTTATTTCCAGTTTTTGGCTATTAAAAATAAATCTACTTAGAGGCTCGGTGCCTGTGGCTCAACCGGCTAAGGCGCCAGCCACGTACACCTAAGGTGGCAGGTTCGAATCCCCAGCCTGGGCCCACCAAACAACAATGATGGCTGCAACCAAAAAATGGCCGGGCGTTTTGTGGCGGGCACCTGTAGTCCCAGCTACTTGGGAGGCAGAGGCAGGAGACTCGCTTGAGCCCAGGAGTTGGAGGTTGCTGTGAGCTGTGATGCCACAGCACTCTACCCAGGGAGATAGCTTGAGGCTCTGTCTCAAAAAAATAAATAAATAA
>CAUYTI010102916.1:0-12725 GCA_963575145.1 Galago senegalensis
ACCAGAATATGAGTTTTATATTATTTTTGTTAATTTTATAATGTTAAACTGTAATAAATAATTGCTGAGAAGTGATTATCGAGAACTGCTTATCAAAGTTTGCCTTGTTGTCAGGCCCTGCCCTGCCCCGTCCCCTGCCCCACGCTGCCCCCGCTCTGCCCCCCCCCATCATGTTGTCCCACCTTACAGATGTTAAAATCTGGTCACCCTATACATGAGGGATTGAATCCTATTTTGAAATGGTTGATATTTTGTTTTCCAAAATTTCATTGCTCATGCTACTTTATTTGCCTGATTCTCTCACTCCAATGTCACTGTTTGGTTTTATGTTAGTTAAAGAAAATACCTTATTCTAACAACTATTAAAACTATCAGAACATGCAAGATTTAGAGGTCATGGTAGAAAATATGTCATTAGTTTTACCTACGAAGCAATTGACTTTTTCAAAAATATTTGACAATCTAATTTAAACAAAATTTCACATCCTATGAAGACAGTCCTCCTTCCGGCTGCAACCTGCCGCAAGGCTACTGCCTCTGCTCTCAACCCTGCCAGAGTGAGTATCTCTCGTGTAACTATTATGATGCCTTCTTATTCCAGGTATGTGCCATATGGAAAATGATTGGCCTCCGTGTTTTATTTTCAGATTGTGTTTTGACTACAAAAAAAAAAAAGAAAGAAATTATTCAGATCAAATAACATAAATCTCAGAATTCATTATCCTGTCTCTAGAAGTGTAATATGTTCTTAGAAGCTCAAATATTTACCCCCTCTAAATGTGTCCAGGGCCCCAAAGTCATGTGTGAGAAGGAATTTCTGGGCATTCTGATGAGGCTGCCACTGTGAAGTCAGTGCACGTGTACCCTACCAGGATGACTCCTAGGGGAGGACGACATTCACCTGGACAAATGCATTGATTGATCTGTTCTAGAAAGCTGCCATGTCATGACTGCACTAGAGGCAGGAATTTAGGGGACTTGGAAGGCCTGACACACCCACAGTCACTATAGCAGGGACTCTCAGAATCTATTCAGCCTGCCTGGGGTGAGGACTCATGCTGGGATCAGGGCCAGCCACAGCAGGGAACAGGGAAGACCATCTCTGCCCTCCTGCTAGTGGGAAAGAGACAGCAGGGGACAGAGGACATGCTCCTGCAGGGACAGCCAGCAAGGGCAGTCGAGGAACAAGGGCTGGGTTAGGGTTAGTGGAGTAACATTCCAGCAGAGATCCAAAAGCAATGAGGGAGAGACTGTAACAAAAAAGCTACAGATCACCCTGATTTCCTCAGCCATAGTGTCCTTAGGTACCTTTTTTTTTTTTTTTTTTTTTTTGCAGTTTTTTGCCCGGGCTGGGTTTGAACCCACCACCTCTGGTATATGGGGCTGGTGCTCTACCCTTTGAGCCACAGGCACCGCCCAGGTACCTTTTTTTTTTTTTAACCTCCCCTTAATAATACTAGAAGCTCACCTTTTCAGCCTTTTTGCCAATGAGCAGAGCAGGTACGCGAGTTTAGAGCACTACCAGCCGGCCATGTGCACCTGTTCTCTGGTATCCTTGACACTCACTATCTTCTCGCTGTGGCTAACTTGTTTGAGGGCGTCATCACAGACAGCAGGGCTCGGAGGATTACACACCACCCTGGCCACACAGGCACCCGAGTGGGGAATGAGGAATTCTATTGAGGGAAATAATGGCTTACCAGGGAGAAGGAATGGATCTGGGAACAGAGATTAACTTATAAATCATCGTCTTTGACAGCGAAAAGGTCTGTGCATGTGTGGTTAAGGAGAAGAAGAAACACGATTGTTTTTTGTGGTCAGGACCAGAGGTCTCCAAACTCTTTTCTGCTTTACACTGAAGGAAGAAAAGTTGACTCAGGCCACACAGTAAACATGCAACACTGACAGAAGCTGATGAGGAAAAGAAAAGGTCCGTGTAAACTTTTCACAATGTCCGACATCACAGAGAAGCAAACCAGCCCCCAAATAACCTGCGGGGACCCGCTGGCCTGCAGGCTGGACATACCTCCTTAGGCAGATGAAGGAATGCCAGTTTCATCCTGCACTTTGGTAGAGCGCTGGGGGTGGGCGGAAGGGCAGGGAAGCCTTAGCTTAAGCCTTCCTCTTCAGGTCAACAAGCTGATGTGCCACATTAGGGGGTGCTCATATCTGAGCCCCAACCCTGGCGTATGCAGGGGCTGACAGAAGGCTTTCTCTTCGCCCTCTGAAGTTTTGCTGAAAATCAGTGGACAAAAGGCAGATTAGCAGGAGAAAAAGCTTACAAAATGGTATTTGTCATGACTGGTACAGGACAGAGAGGGCAGAATGTCACCCAGTAACCCAGTGGGGAGAGAAACTTAGGTACCCTTTTCACAGGACAGGGGAGGTGGGAAATGTAGAATACTCTCTGGAGGGGCAGTAAATGATTGTTAGGGAGAGTGAATGGGCCCTAGAGGCAGAATTAACTTGTAAAGGATTTTCTTTGGAACTTGAATGAGCCCACAGGCAGGAGTTCCCTTATGAAAATGTCCGTCCAGGCTTGGTGGTGGGAGCACCGTGGGGAGAAGGAGATGTGCCAGGATGACAGTGATCCCGGAGGTTTAGGGCCTGGCAACCGGCACCTCCTGTCTCTATCCTTGTTGTTTTGTAACGTCAGCTTTAACCTGGTGGTGTATATCTTGAGTAGTTTAGGGCAACTGATTTAACAGATTAACTTTTAACATGGAATGTTGTTACATGGATCGTGGATTACATCAATTATTGTTTATTATGGGTGATGGGTTATGGTGATAATTAGTGTTGTTTAAGATTTGTTAATTAGGGTTGTTTAAGATAAGGGTTAGTACTGTTCTTGCTTTTAACTTTTAAGTATAAAACTGCGATTTTAGAAATGGAAGAACAGAACAGACTTCGGAAGGCTGTTCTCCAAAACTGGCAGCCTTCTGGCAAAGTGTGGTGGGCCTATCCCAGTCCCCGGGCATTGGCTGACGGTGACAGGCAGCTGGACTCTCTATGTCTAGTAACAGTAGCGTTCCTCAGTCCTTTGTGATAAATAATGACATTTTAGGGAAGGGACTAATGACAATAAAAAAGATTTCTTGGTGGGATAACAGAATCCCAGACAGCCGCTGAATTAACATTCCTAAAGCTGTTATCACAAGTTGTACAATGTGACCCTCACCCCTTATCTTCATGTTCCTGGAATTTGTGATTCAAAGAAAAAAAACCCTTGTAGCCAATCAATAGCTTCTGTTTTAATGAACCAAAGTAAAAACTAGTAAGAACCCTTCTTTTTTTCTGTACAAATCTACTAGTAACTGCTGTTAATCAGACCATCTATCCAGGCAAGCTCAGATCTCCGTCTGCTGGGCTGTCCTCACACTTGGCCTGTATACACTCTCCACTTATATTAATTTTGCCTCAGTTTCTATCTTCAGGTTGACACATTTGTAAAGTGCCATCATCTTCCATTAAACATGTATATGTTTCCCCTGTGATTGAGAAAAGTGTTCCATAAATGAAGCACTAAAAAGTTTATCACGTATAAACCACATTACCAAAATAGAGGTCTGATGTTAGAATCTTGAAATGTCTGGTTTCTGTGGCATCTTGTTCTACAGGAAAAGAAAAAAAAGTCATGTTCTTTTCACTTAAATATAGAGAAAGTATCCACACTTTATATTTCACACAGTGGAAAATCTTGCTTTTGCCAAGATCTTTGAAACGAGTACTTCCTATGACAACTCACAAGAGGATTTAAGTTTCTATTCTTTTTGAAGAATTACAGCTCTTATCAAACCAAAGGAAAAGGATTAGTAACTATGCTGGTGCTGGTTCAACTAACTGTAACAAAATGATTAAATCTTTCTGTTGGAATAGTGCCATGGCTACAGGCACTGTTGTGAAATCATGTAAGTTAAGATTAGCCCTTGTGGGCTGCACCTGTGGCTCAAAGGAGTAGGGCACCGGCCCCTTATGCTAGAGGTGGTGGGTTCAAAACCAGCCCTGGCCAAAACTGCCAAAAAAAAAAAAAAGATTAGCCCTTGTTACTTGGTTCTGTGGGCAAGCAAGTTCCTGTAGGTGGGGGACTTTAGACAGAAGCCTGCTTACACGATGCCCTTCCCCTTGAGGCAAGAAAGTAAAAGCAGAACTAAAAGAATCTGTCCTAGATGCTCTGTGTAGGCCTCAGCCAAGCCGCAGTTTCTGCTGTCTGCATGTTTCTCCCCTGACATACGCGGGGCCTAGATTGTAACCTAGTAACCTCCTTGGGTTTCTGTTGCCTTTGGGGCAGGTGGTTCGACCAGTCTCAAGGACACGGGCAAATCTGACCTTCCCCCTTGAGCCCGGGACCTTGAGGATGATATCATGTCTCTCTGTCTTATGACCCTCATGTGCACTCCCACCCTGAAAGGTGGATAAAAGAGAGGCAAGAGATTGAGTCGGGGGGCTCGGTTTTGGGAAACACACTGGTGTTCCGAGTATCCCCGGACGAATAAACCTGCTTCCTCTAATCAACTGGTGCCTGGAGTCTTCTGTCTGCGTCGGTTTCCTGCTACACCCTGTTTGCCAAGGGAAAGAAGAGGAACCTCTGGATTGAATCATAAGGGCAAGTTGGAGGCCCTGGATGGTGGCCTCATTGCTGGGAACTTCCCTATGGATGAGACCTGTATCGCCCTGCCCCTACCTCTTCACCTGCACTGTCAGTTATTACATCAGATAATTCTGTAATTATCTACATCTACACATTAAGCCATTTCCCCAACTACAGTCCCTGGAGTGACTCCTATTTCCTGCAGTGAACCTTGACCTTGAGGATGGGTCTGACAGAGCCCTAGACCCTGCCCATTGTCACTGCCCTAGGCTCAGTCTCAGGAAACAGTAGGGATGGTATTTTTCTGAGGTTTTAGACACAGAAGACTTAAACTATGACAGTTCCTGGAATAGTCACACATAATGCACCAACTAGTAAGTATCTCCCGTATGTAAAGACACATTAAGGAATGAATTACAGAACTTTCTGGTCATACATTTGAGAGTTAGTGCCTAAGTTAGCTTTCTGCAAACAGAAATTCCTTAAGAGGCTTTCAAGGCAGGTGAGAACTTTGGGTGGAAGAAGAAAGCTCCCCGAGGGCCGGCTGGAAGGACTCCCCTCCCTTTGTTATGCAGAACTTTCAACCACTATATTCCAAAATTGTGAGGGGAAATGGTTTTTATTGAATTCCAAAACAATTTTAAAGCCTACAAGAAGAGATTGGAGCAAAGACCAATCTCTTGGACTCCAGAAAAGTCTTTTAAAAACTTCTTTGAAAATGTTTTTAAAAAAGTTTCCTTGCTGGGCTCCATAGCTCAGTGGTTACAATATTGGTCTTGTAAACCAGGGGTGATGAGTTTGATCCTTGCTGGGGGTCTTCAGCTGATTATTTTTTTAAAGGTCAAGCTTGGCACCTACCTGTAGCTCAGTGGCTAGGGCACCGGCCACATACACCAGAGCTGGTGGGTTCGAATCCAGCCTGGGTCTGCTAAACAACAATGACAACTACAACCAAAAAATAGCTGGGCGTTGTGGTGGGCACCTGTGATCCCAGCTACTTGGGAGGCTGAAGAAAGAGAATTGCTTAAGCCCAAGAGTTGGAGGTTGCTGTGAACTATAATGCCACAGCACTCTACCCAGGGTGACAGCTTGACTCTATCTCAACAACAACAATAACAAAAGGCTGAGGCTGGGCATGGTGGCTCACACTTGTAATCTCAGCACTCTGGGAGGTAGGAGTGAAAGGGCCAGACCCACGCCATTTTGTTGTCTACTACATAAGCTCTGTTCCTAGCCCCTCCACCACCCTCCACCCAACCGCAGGGCCACTCCCTGCTGCCTCCCCCACCCCTAGTTGGACAGCCATTAAGCTGTTGAATTGAGTCACCTAAGGCAGACAGCTGCCATAACAGGCAATAAGTATCAGTTTCCTTGAATAGCTGCCATAATAGGCAATAGGTTTCTACTTCCTTGAAATTCAGGTATTCTCCTTCAACTACCTAATTAGGCTACACCACCTCTAACCCCGGTTAAGAAACCCCCCACCCCTCACCTGTACCAATCCAAATCCTCCTTTACTAGTGAAATCATCAACCACCAATCAAGAGTGTACTTGTAATGGACCCTACCCTTCTTGCTTTCTGTACCCCATAAAAACTTGCTCTACCCCAAGTTCGGGGCTCTTCCTTGGTGTATACACCAGGAGAGTCCAGGCCCGGGCTTCCCGGGCCTGAATAAAACTCACCTCTTGCTTTTTACATCAGAGTGTGTCTTGGACTGTTTGCTGGGGCCACTTTGGGGGAATTTCGGGTACAACAGGAGAATCCCTTGAGCTCTGGAGTTTAAGACCAGTCAGAGTAAGAGCGAGACCCTCTCTGTACAAAAAATAGAAAAACTAGCTGGACATTGTGGCAGATGCCTGTAGTCCCAGCTACTTGGGAGGCTGGGGCCAGCGGATTACTTGAGCCCAGGAGTTTGAGGTTGCAGTGAGGTGTGATGAGGCCACAACACTTTACCCAAGGTGACAGACTGAAACTCAGTCAGAAAAATAAATAAATAAATAAAAAATAACCTGTTTGCTTAGAGGCCAACCTGGAGATGATTAGAAGACAAGACCAAGCTGAAGGTCATGGGCCCTTCAGAGCAGGGAAGCCTGGGGACACCCTCAGGCACAGTCTAGTGGTTGAGAGGGGAGCAGCAAGCTGACTGCAGGAGAGCACACTGTCTAGTCCTAAGGCTCACAGCTTCCAACTCAGGCTCTCTAAATTGTCCCCTCTTCTTAGAATGACTCCAACCAAAGGCAAGTTTTCCTAGAAGCTCCTTTTATTTTCTCTTCCCACCCAGATGTCTTCCAATGGCAAACCAGAATTACAAATTCTATAAGAAGCTTGGGGAAACAGCATAAAATATTCTACTCTGAATGTTAACTTGTCCCTGGACTTGTTTCTGATGCTTTCTCTTGGCGGTCATGCCAGTTGGTGAGTAACAAATGTGAACTATCCTGCCTTTTCTTTGGATCCGAGGAAGCACCAGGGTGACATGGAACCCTGTCTCTGCCCAGGGGACAGTCACCCCTGTGTGACTACCATGCTCACAGATATGACTGTGAGACTGTCCCCTTCTGCAGGGGGTGGTGAAGGAAGCATCCCTAATGACACTCTGAAAGGGGCTTCAGTATCTGGAGATTTTCTGGGAGTAGAATGAGATTTCCAGTGAGTGTTCCAGTGAGACTAACTTGAGGTAACACTCTGAGCTCCTGACGTTGCCACTGCCAAAATTTCCTCTCATTTAGGCTTTTTAGAGGCAGGAGGGGAAAAAAGGATGTTTGATTATACGCATTTTTGTTAAGATGTGCCAAAGAACTAGAATGTTTCTTAAAATTAAAAAGGTAACACAAACACCAAGGCCTGCCACAGCATGAGCCCGCCCGTCCTCGAGTGAGAGATTCACACTAGGTGCTATTTTTACCGTGCGAACAAGAGAAACTACATTTGAACCAAAGGATAATCACATTCACTGGTTGGCATTTTACATGTTTTTAACTCACTCCAATGAGCTATGTTACCTAACCTCTTGTTCTTATGGGAAAATAGAGAGTGAATTAGAGGTGCCTCTTGGAATTGGCGGTAACCAGACTTGACAGATGTTGGAGGAAGAGCCAGCTGCTGAGTTCAAGTGGAATACAGAACTGCTGGCTGCTGATCTAATTTGATCTCATTTGTACTTTTGTCTTTATCCATGATCTTCTGGTTAAAGATCTTTGATTTTTTTAAAGCCCCAGGCCTGTAAAAATTGTTCTTAATCTGTCACATCTGCGTTAGTGAGTCCCTGTGCCCCAAAGGGCTCCTCCTCTATGCTATTTGACTGAAAGGAGAAGGAAGATTTTTCCAAGTTCTTCACTCTCGCGCACCTGCTCTCCTGCCCTAAGCACAGTTTAATAGAGTTGCCTAATTTCTCAGCTCTTGAGATAACTCTAAGGACACCTCTCTCTGCTTCCACTCGCACAAGACTGATGTGCTTCTCACAGGAGCATTAGTTTATCTCACAGGAGGAAGCAGTGAGAAGCTAGTCTATAAAAAGAAACAGAAGGAAATGGACAAGGTACTGGTAAGAGAAAGGTCCAGAAAGGAAACAGGTGGAGCAAACTGGAGAAGGGGCAGGGGCAGAAGAGAAAGGCACCTTCTCCATGCCGCCTCCTGCATCTGTGAGCTTTGCTAGGCTGGCTAGAGGTCTTAGCCCAACGTCATGTCCAGCACAGACTTAAGTCTTCAATTAGTGACCTGGTTTTCATTGTTTTTTCTTAATCTTTTTAGGATGACTAATTTTTATTTGATTTTCTTAACTATTGGAACTGAAAGGTATAACAGTGGCAACTAGAGAAGGGGCCGCAGTAGAGATGTCCAGGCCAGGTTTATAGAAAGTGGAGGCTGACCCTTCTGGGCAGTGCTAAGGTGGCATCTGCACCCAGAGGCAGTTAGAGACCCCTTGTATGGGGAGCCATCAGGGCTAGGCACATTCCACAGCTTGCCTGGAAGTTTAGGGTCCTTTGATGAGAACTGGGTTGGGACTACCCAGATCCTTTGAGTCTTTGTCTTAGGAGGAGAGGAGGAAGAAGAGGCAAAGGGTTCACATGAGCCTGATTAGGCCTCCCAACAGAAAATAGAAGAAACTGTCCTGAATTTAATCCTAAACAATAAGAAATAAAGCCACTTAAAACATTTTTGGACATAATATGCAATTGCATTTTTTAAATGTCTGGAAAAAATTACAGCCATGATATCTCAAACTCAGATTTCTAAAAAACAACCGTGGCATTTAATTTGGCTTGTAATAGATGGCTAAAACAATCAGACAATCATTTCTTCTCTGGTTTGTATTAATGACAGTGACCATTTGGAAAGGCAAAGGAAAAAGAAGCAGCACGCTTGGGAGGCAGGTGATTGGGGGGTTGTGATTAAATACAGGCAGGAAACAGACTAGGCGGGTTAGAACGCCCCTGCAGGCCTCACTCTGACTAGGTCCAGGCAGGGAGGGGCCCAGGCTAAGTCCAAATAAGTTCTTTGTCTTCCCGGCGGTGTCTCTTTTTGTTTGCTTGTTTGTTTTTTAATTCTATGGACAGTATTCCCTTTTTCAGTGTTATGTTTAAATAAGTCACATTCTAAAACAAAGTGAAAGGGAATTTGACATTAAAGCTGCAAGACAGTTTCTTCTCAAAGAAGACAGTTTTTACTCCACTTGAAAAGGAAACTTTCTCCAAAATCTTTGTAAAATTCTCTCTCTAGGGCTTGGGTCAAGCAAATACCAATGATTCTTGTCAGCTCTGGCAAACCTTTTTCAAGTGCCAGGGGAAATAAATACAAACAGCCACTGCCCCGCTGGTGTCAGCCATCCAGTCCCTCAGTCACTTCCAGATGTGTCACACAGCAGGACCCTTCTCAGTTGTCTCACGGAGACTGCCATTGGGCCATGGTGACCTGTTACAGAGACCACATCTACAGCAATCCAAATGGCCAACACTGCAAGAATTCAGGAATGAACGTTTCTGGGGAAGTTTCCACCAAGGCGATGGGACTAAAGTGTGGACAGCAGGTAGGTTCTAGAGTGAAGGATGGAGAGTCAGGTGGGAAGCTGCCTGTCCTCTTAGGAGCCTCAGCACACCAGGGTTCCACTCTCTGTCACAGCCTTTCTCCACACTGGATACACTATTCTGACTCAAATAATACTTGAGAACAGATTAAGTGGTCTTTCTTGATTCAGGTTAATTCAGCGTCCAGGGATCTGGATATTGAGGGAATTTGTAAGTGGGGCAGAGTGTTAGGTGTGGTTTCGTGCATTTATTTGCTTTTCCTGGGAATTAACTCAGGACAAGTCATGGTGAGAAGTAGAGTAACCTCGAATACAACATCAAGCTGATCTCTATCCAATCTTCTACTTTAAATTAGCAACAAGGTTCCACGTTTGACACATGAAAGGCTATTAGAGACAGGTTCACTGTAACGTTTTGAATGACTGTATATAAAGACCTTTCGCTGGGGCTGACTTGAGAGTAATTAGGACAGAATTTCTTCCTAACCTCCCACCCCTGAACTCCTTTACTTCAATTTCTTATTCCAAACCTCAGTCTTCCCACCCACTTAAAGCTAATCATGCAATTATATTCCAATGGTCTTCAAGAGAAGTCCTCCACCTATGCACAACCTTTGGTGCACAGGGATTTACTGGCTTCAGTACAGTTAACATTCCTGGTTGAGGTTACTCTCAATGAAGTATGACATTATTCAGCACAGAGTATTCAGCATAATAAATGCCCGAAAGTATTGGTTTGTTGGGATGTTGGTTTAATATAGGATTCACTGAAATTGCAAACTGGTGATCACAAAAAATGTATGTGTGAGAGTGTGGATTTTAATTTGTTTTGTTGCTATTTTTGTTTTGTTTTTGCTAAGGCTTGAATGTCTCCTTGAACTTAAGAGAGTAGAACAAAGTGACCTGCTTTAGACATGTCTACTTGGAGTCTTTCAAAAACACCCACATCTGAAAAGTTTGCAATTATGCAGCAATTGCATTGTAGTATTTGTCCACCCCAGAAGATCTTTGTAAGCTTAGCTTGAAGGAAGGCAATTGTCCTGTTAAGTGCCAATGAAACTGGCGCAGAACAGTAGGTGAGCCTCACTGCATTATTGCAATACTTTCTGGGCATTTATTATGCTGAATACTCTGTGCTGAATAATGTCATACATAATTGAAAATATCATTCCTGTTTTATAACAGGACCAAATTGCACTTATTCCAGGAATGCAAGGTTGGTTTAACACTCATAAATCAACTAAGGAAATACATCACACCAAAATAATGAGAATCTAAAATTGTATAATGATCTCAGTAGACACAGAAAAATCATTTGACAAAATCAAACACTTCTCACTTCTATCTGGTTAGTGAGATTTTAGATATCAAACAATTCTCACTTCTATCTGGTTAGTGAGATTTTAGATATAAAAACATATAAAGACTTTATCGAAATTAAAACTATTCACTCCATGAAAGAAATTTAAAGACAAGCCACAAGTTGGGTGAAAGTATCTGTAAATCACATATCTGATAAAGAGATTGTGTCAGGAATACACAAAGATCTCTAAAAAGAAAACTATCCAAGTTAAAAATGAGCAAGGTGGCTGATTCTGGTTCCAGTAAATGCATCTCTATTTTTTCTGATAACAAGAATTAAAACTGAACATTATAAAAAAAAACAAAATCAGATCTCTCTGAAAGGTGGAGAAAAATCACACATATCAGGAATGTTGGTCTTAGCAATCACTGTGGCAGTATATTCTTTATTTTGTGTACATACATTATAGATTGGATTGGGTACTGGACAAGTGAGCAGCTGGAAACACCCACAGTAACCCACTCACACACACATTCCTAAGAAATGTCTGCTCTCCCTAGACCAGTGGTTCTCAGCCTTCCTATTGCCTTGATGTATTGTCATTGTTACAAAGGGGGTCACGACCCACATGTTAAGAACAGCCGCCCTAGACAAAGTGCCAGGAAAGGGACAATCTACAGACAGAAAACTTTCAGACAATCACCACCCTATCCCAGGCAAACACCATGGAAAAATCTGGGACAGATATTTACCTCCATTAACAAAGGCAAAGTGGGAGCCCTAGACTTTCACACTCATCGGGCTGTAATGAGCCCCCCCCCCCCACCAGGGTGGCATCATAGAGGACATGTGGAGAGCTCGGATTTTATCCCTGCCCAGTGACAATGCAGTACTCCCACAAGGTCAGTGGGGGCCACGTGACAATGTGGGACTCCTACCACCACCACATAGACACGAGGTGCTCCTTCTCTCCCACCGGGGTCAGAGGAGTCTAAGTAGAAAGCTGGAATGTCACCACCATCCAGTGCAAAGGAGGTGCTCTCAATACCTGTAATGCCAGGACATCTGGGTGAGGAGGTTGGACATCCCCCCCCACACACATTCCCCAGAAGTTGGGCTCTGGTAGGGAGCCTGAATTCAGACCTCTGCTCATCAGAAATGAGGCACCTGCTGCCCTCAGAGCATCAATGGAAGCTGATGAAGGAAGCTAGACTTTTGCCTCCATCTGGTAGTAAAGGGGCAGACCCAGCATTGCCCATGAGCAAAGTGTCATAACAGGCTTGATAAAACAAAAGACTTAAATAAGATCTAATCTGTCATAGCATAACATCCCAAATTGTTGACAACTCAATAGAAATTCACTCATCATAGCAAGAACCAGGAAAATATGAACTTGAATGAGAAAAAGCAATTAGTAGATGCCAACGTCAAGATGATACAAATGTTGAGATTATCTGACAAAGATTTTAAAGCAGCTATTGTAAAAAATTGTCCCGTCCCGCGGGACCGGGTTACTCGTGGGTCGAGGGGGATCAAGCCTGTAAGAGAAGAGGCGAGAAAGGAGGAACGAGACCATGCAGAATTCTTTGTCACGGTCTGTTTATTGAAGGCAATAAGTCTGTTTTTAAGGTATTCAGAAGGGAAGGAGGAGGGGTAAGGAATGGGGAGGTGAGGGCCGTGCTCAACCTTGCATTAATCTCTAGTTGGAGAAGCTGGCGTCGTCCTTGAGACATTTATGGCCTTTCTTGAAACACTGGGTTTTTTCACAAACAGCTCCTTGCCTGATAACAAGTCAGCACAATCTCA